>JNEY01000462.1:19739-33244 GCA_020875895.1 Aphelenchus avenae
TACCTGCAATAACTTATTGTCGGGTCCTTTGCGTGCGTCAGGAAGGCCAGTGTCGCGCAGTGATCGTTGAAAACTCTCAGATCCTTAGCGGCGCTCTCCCGATCGCTCAAGAATTCTAAAAAAACATCAGGCTTTGCAAACAAGTAAAATAGGGACAACGAATGTATCGTATCTAAGGACCGGCAGTCGACAGCCGTACCGTACTCCGTACCGTACTGATCCCCTCCGTACCGTACAGTGCGGTACGCAGTAGGGTACGGGCCGTAACACGGTACGCTACGGGCCGTATACGGCCCGTACTCGTTATAAAATGCCAGAAAATCGAAGCCTTACCGTACTGCCGTACTGGACCTCCACCCGTACCGTACTCCGTACCGTACTGACCCGCCCGTAGCGTACTCCGTATCGTACAGTACGGACAACGGTACAGTACGGCCGTACTATGTGTACGACTGCCGACCTTTAATCGTATCATGCCAGAAGTATGTCTTCGGCTGTGCGCACCAATGCCCTTTGGGAGCGTCCAGTAAAAATGTGGAGTACACACTGAGAGGGTGTCTCGTGGGATGTACGTCAAAAGTAACAGGAGCGGAAAAGTCCCGAGTAAATAAATGTGTAATGTTTTGGTCAAAATTTGACTCGGTTTTCCGCCGGTGTCGCCTGGTGGGCCATGACATATAAGGCGGAGCGGGTAAACGAACGGTGACATCGTGATGTTGGCGTCCAGAAAAGGTCATAAGGACAAGTCATCATTTCTGGACGATCCTTCCTGCAAAGACGCTGCGTTCCGCTTACTGTCTACGTCATCCTGACTTTCGGACGGACTGTAGTATTTAAGCTGAACGCTCATTTTCTGCCGCGCCACGGCTTGCATCGAGTTGTTCTTGCACTCCACCCAGCACAAGGAGACCGAAAGGTCGCTGTAAGTAAGTAACATTTCCAGATATTTCCACGAGAACTGCAGTAGGAAACAAACCTGCAAGAGCTGTTGGTCATGTCTGCGTACCGCTTTTCCATGTGGTGGCCAGCCGGCAAGGAGTGGTCCGCGGAACGCCGGTCTCGCGTGTTTTCTGTGTCGTACACTACTTTCCTAAAAGCCTGAAGCCTGGCTGCCCATGTGGGTTCCTCCACTGTCAGACAATCCTCCATGCAGGCGATTCTAAAAAACAAAAATTAGTGACTTTTACATCCGAGTGACGGGCAACTAGTCAACCCAAAAAAATGTTCTTATCGTTATCGAAAAATATGGTCCATGGGGGGGGGGGGGAGTAATGACCGCAACGACGCAAAGGCGGGCGTGGGACAGGCAAGAGTCCTGAAAGCTCTAGTCCTTCTCATAACGTTTAAGTTACGGCTATGTCTTTCTCTCTCTCGTTATTAACTACATAGGCAAACAACCCACTACTTATGTTGGACTCTACCTAACTCATAGTACGGCAGCATGCGCGAACGCTTACCCATCGCTGGCGCTATTGAAGGGAAGAGACATGAGAAGTGAGGCCGCCGTTACAACAGCCAGCATTCTGAAGCGTGTAAATAGTGGGAAACAAAGCAACACCGTCGCGAAGGTGAGAACCCTTGCCGGAAGAATGAAATCCAAACGTTCGTCGCGCCACCGTTTAAACAGAGATTCGACGCGTTTAATGTGCACCGGGCAAACCAGTATTCTGCTCTTTTCTTCGACTAACTTGACACAAACAAGACAAAGCGGAAATACTATCACGCCAACGATGACCAGTTCGCCAAATTCATGCAGTTTGCAATTGCGTAGCCGTCGTTAGAATCGCAAAAAGGAATGCAAAGTAGATTTACATTTCTACACCTTCTCGTTTATCCAAAAACCAAGAAATTTCTAGAAAATAAGTAGCGCGAACAGGGGGTGGAGGGGTCTCGGATCACCGATACGCAGGCGCCATAGGAGGGGGGGGGGGTTCAACCATGGGCAACGGGGCCCTAGGCCCGCCGGGCCGGGCCTGGGGTAGGTCCGGCCCGGTTCAAGGCTCAAAAACTGCCACATTTTGGTCAAATTTTCAAACATTTTTTTGGTAAATTAGTCAAAAAGTCGCTCAGACGGTGCCTGCGGCAAGCTATTTTAGGTGAAATACTAGAATGTTGCATTTTAAACTCATTATAAGGGAAAACTTTAGCCTGTGGAAAGTACCAAAGGGGGACCAAGGGATTTTTCCTGTCAAGCCTAAAAAGTCAAGGTCCGGGCCCGGCGGCGGGCCCGCGGCCCGGGCCGGGCCTCGACTTGAAGGCCCCGTTGCCAATGGTTAAATCCCCCCCCCCCATCGGGGGGATTTAATGCTAAGCACTAGATAAAAGAGCCCACCGCCAGATTTTCGTAGATCGCAGTTTAATTGATTTCATTGCGCTACAATAGCAAAAGAACACGAGTGATTCAACTGCTCCAGGGAGTAAAGCCGAAGCCCACGTACTCAGAGTATACGGCAAGGTCCTTGTGCTGCAAGCCTGCAAAGAGCCTCTTGTCGTTGTAGCGAAAGCCGTTGACGACAGCGGCATCGTAGAAAATACGTCCCTGGTGATTAACGCATGACGATATGCCTGCCAGCTTGATTGCTCGGGCCACAAACAACGTAGGTGTTTGCAGGCGGGTCGCAGCCTCCTTGACCGCTAAACGTGATGTGGTAGAACTGACAGAACTGCAGATGACAGCATCAGCCAGTGACAATCCCAGAACCCAGGCGTGGAGGTGCGCGTAACAATGGGGACCTTTACTTTTTTCATGATTAGGAACATTCAAAATTCGAAGAAATGCCTTGGTCTCTTCCTTTCGTATATTTGTTATCCACATGCCGAGTGTTCGGACTTCTAATGTGTTTAAAGTGCTATGTTTAGAGTACTTTAACCTGAAAGAGCCGCCAGAGCAATATTTGGACTAGTGAGACAAAAATTCTTGGACTAAACGCCAGGGCGTGGGGGGGGGGGGGTCACCCGACCGTGACGCAAGCGTCATAACGAACCTTCATAGTGTAGGTACCACTCTGTGGTGCCCATTTCCACCGTGACACCACCCTCGTCCTTTCGACAAGTTCCCGAAAACGCAGACGACCTCACGATTTCACTGGGTAATTTACTCACTTTGAAACAAATTTTTTTTACCAAAGGGTCCCCCCTTACCATCTCGGATTTCAGATCCACCGGGTCCGGACCCGGCGGGACCCGGACCCGGACCCGCCCGGACCCGGGCCCGGGTCCGGGCGGGTCCGGGCCCCAACTTGGGACCCGCGGGCGGGTCCGGGTCCGGAACTAGAGACCCGTGCACATGATTGCTACCGAATAATCGGACCCTCCGAATCTCGTAGCCCCAGGGGGTTTCTATTCGAGAAAGTACGTTATTACGTCTCGTTATTATGGCAGGGATGCTACCCCCTATGAGCACAAACATACCCGAGCAAAAAGATGATCGGCAATGTGAGCTGGGTTATTCTTGCGTCGCGTCGAGCCCCTCCAAGGAATGTATGCGAGGTTGAGCTGATCTCCGTCGATAATATGGCGAAGAAGGCGTACTACAGACATATTTTGAAGGAGCTTAGCGTCGTCTCAGAATTGTATGCGATTCGAAAGTGAATACCTAACAGCGTTTTCAAGATACTAGTTGTGCTTAGTGAAGTGGCCGACGAGCAACTTTTGAGGTAATCCAAGGTTAGTGATCAAGCTTCCGTGTGAAGTTTGTGGTGATTTTCTCGTTTGCGGTGTCCGTTCAGGCAGAAATCGTTGCGCGCCGTGCACCGCTGGGAACCCGCCGCAAAAAGGTCAAGAGAGCGTTTAAGCAGTTCGTGAAACCATAGGTCTGCATTTTAGGGCCGAATCGTGAACACGTCGGCGCAGATAATGAGCTGAGAAATAAACAGTAGGTTCAAAATAAAGTTGCATCTCTGGCGTCAGCATCAGAAGGGCCAGGGACAGTCCACGTGGCGGAAAGGTGGACGGGAAGAGGCGGGGAGGGATTCCCGCAACGAACCCACCAAAACCCACTTGGGAAGGGAGAGAGGGTAAAAAAGCGGTTGTGGAATCCGTAATTCGTGGACACACCCTTGTAAAACGCAACATAAGCGAATTAGGTGTTTATAGTTCTAATCGTATGGCTAAAAGAGCCATCAGTTGATAACAGGCCGTCCAAGAGCAGTGTAGAATATTAGGGTGGGTAAGTTTACATATACGACAAACACTAGGTAAAATTTTTATCACACAGCTCTGCCGTAATAGCATAATAATGCTTTTGAAAGCGTCATTTTCTGTCAGCCATCTCGGATCCTCTTAAACAATTTTAAAAGCGAAAAGCTGCAAGAAGCTACAATATTCTACCTAGATTGTTACAGTTTTTGTTCTAAGCATGCGCCGCTCGCTTGGCTGGATGACTTTGAATCAGCTTTGCGGTATTACGTCAGCCTCCCGAACAGCACTTAACAAAAAAATACTCTTCAGAGCATAAAGACGCTGAACTCGGCTGCAGCGTTTCCAAAAAAAATTATAAGATATGCGGCACTTTTTTTCTGCCCACTTTGTCGAATCCTCGTTTGCCGAACGCGCCTGAATCTGAAGCTGTATTCGAGAAAACCCAAACAGTTCAACCCACGCCGTTAAGGGTCAATCATGCGGCGACTCATCGGCCGCTGCAAATCAAGGTCCGAATCGTTGGCCGAAGAGGGACGCGTCGGCGGAGCTAATGAGCTGAAAACGGACCGCCGAATGACTGGAAAGATGCGCGACGACCCACAACGTCCGGTTGCTGCCGCACGTTCGCTAATTTGCGCGCGTTTCGCGCGTCAAAACGACGTTCAAAGCACGACCGGTTCAGTCTCTTGCGTAGCGCGAGAAGAGTACGTCGGTCCGCCGCGATCACTTCCCTTGAATCGCTGCGTCGCCGCCGCAGCGCTGCGCGGCCGTCTAGAATGCGCGGCTTCCCACGCACATTTGTGCTTTGTGGTCGCCGCCGGCTGGACCGATCACAGTATTGGGAAGTGAAGGCGGGAAGGGGAAAAGGAAGTGGGCCGGCGACGTGCAAGGAAAGAAGAACAAGAGCAAAATGAGTAAGAGAGATCGCTGCGATTGTGAACTTTCAACGTCGTTTTCTCCCTTCGTTCGGCCAGGTAAGGATTCGGGCCACCCGTGCGTCATTTCCCCGAGAAGATTTATAAAGCGGTGGGCCCGCGAAAGGTCATTTAGTGTCCTCGAAGGCCAAGGAAGGACATCATGAGTTCGTCGTCCGCTTCGAAGCCCTGTGCGATATGCGGGTCTCCCAGTCATGGCATCCGATTCGGTGCGAGGTCGTGCCGAGCGTGTGCGTCCTTTTACAGGTAAGCATTCTGAATACCTGGGGCTTTGCAGAACAGCCCCGGACAGACCGTCGCGAAAAAGATTATCAGTTGGGTTGTTCATTTTGCCAAACAGAGTCGGGGAAATTAACATGACAGCAAAGAGATTTTGCCGTCTAAGATCCTAAACCGAATGGTTGATCCGGCCCCTTTATCACTAGTTGTTTTTTTTGCACAGCATATGGGGAATATAATCAGCAGAACTCTAAGATATTTGCTTAAAGTCGTAGCGTCAGTTGATATAAAGTCATGCAACGCTAAGAAAATTCCGCTAAGTACCCTAATGACCCATAAGCGCTGTTGCACCACTATCTTCGGCAAATTCCAAACAAAACCAATCGAGCCTGAATCATTTGCATTGCTTGCGGCTTCTATTAAAAACCCTTCTTATTGTTTTCCCGTTTTCTTCGTATTCTTCGATTCCGCAACAAACTTTTTCCATGCACATTCAAGGTTGCAGGCAAAGCTAACATGTTATCAATTTTTTATAATCCGACATCTCAACTTGATACCAACGGCTCGTTTAGAAGCTCGGTTGCCGAAGGAAAGCAGTACCAGTGTAAGGGCAATGGCGACTGCAGTATGGCTCAAGGTACGCCTCGGATTCTCCTACCCGTCCATCTTTCCTTCGAATTGTTTTTTTACTTAGGACTCACTTGGTTCCGGCCGAGCAAAAAATGGACAATATTTCGATTAAAAATGAAGAAAGCAAAGTTTTCGCAAATCGGGATAAGCAGTGACAGATCCGTGAGTTTCTTCCGTATTTATAAGTGCTCATAACCCTAGGCGACCACAAAAATGAAATGATTGCCTCATAGTCCACTTTCATAACCGGCATGAGCTCTAGAGCGGCGTGTATTTTAGGCCATTTCTAATGATTTTTCCGTTTTATAAACTTTGAATTCTTGATGGTTGCTGAAGACACATGAGCTTTTGCAGACAGCATGCGCTTTGCATGCCGTGCCTGTCGTTTCCGTCGGTGCCAAGAAGCCGGTATGACCATCAAGAAAGGCGTCACTCGCGAGGATTCGGTTCCGGACTTCTCTCCGATGGACTCTTCAGAAAATTCTCCTGAAGTCGGCAATCGCTTCATGCAGGAACCTCAGTTCCGCTCCATGTCCTCTTCGCCATCGCAGCAAAGCGTAAGTAACCTCTAACGGGAGTCGTGCCGTATTACGGCCTGTACACCGCACTGTACCATACTGGTACGGTACAAGCACGGTACGTAGGGAGGGACTCCGTGCGATGCGACTTCTAGTCTTCCCGATCTTTACTGCCGCACCGTACCGGGGTCGTACCGTGCTGGTACGGTATGGAGTACGGTACGAGGAAGGAGTCAGTACGGCACAAAAAGTACGGTTTGCCGATATTGAGAGAAACTTGAGCGGGCGTCTGCAATGAAAGAAACCGTTTAGTGCTCTTCGATGCCGCAGCTTCCACAAATTGAGCGATTTTTGGCGGGTCTGCGTAGCTTTGGTGCAGACGAATCGACTTCAGTGACCGGCTGTTCGACCTATGGCGCTTCACAGCAGGTTGGTGCACCTTTTTGCTAGAGGTTTTAGAACACGCAGCATTATTGTCACTTGTCACTTGCGAGAGCTAGGCCCTTCAGCATTGAAGCTGATTCCCGACCGATCCCATGACTTAGAATCGATTCCGGTTCAAACGTTGTTAGACGATACTTGGACTGTGTTAGCATGAACTACAATGTGGTTTCATTATTTAATCGTTTGAAGTGTGTTACCAGGTTCACTTCAACCGAACACTTACAAAACGACTTTGTGTACGGCCATAATAGCGGGGGCATGCCGATCCCTAGAAGGAGGCTACTCGCACTGAAATGGCGGAGCCCATATGTTTTTATGCTTTCGCCGCCAAATGACGGGGACCGTTACAAAGTGGCCTCAAAACTGCATCGGCTCCCATTTATCATCGAAAATATCGTGCAAAAAAGTAGGCGTATTTTAAAGTGCATCACGCGCCTCTTGAGGCGGAATCGATTAAGTTCGTTACTTGCACCAGAGTCTACCGTATTCAAACGTCCTCGCCAATTTGTGGAAAAAACTCTGCGTAGGCGCCGAAACGATGTGCGACCGGGTCGGTCCACCGCACATCGTGTACGGTAGCCTCCTACGGACTTCTGAGTCCACCGACTTGTACGACTCGTTTTATTTTTAGAGCACATCAGAGCTCTGCACGGAACCGCAATGCGTCCATAGAGTACGGCGCATGCTGGATCAGTACTTCGCTCCGCTTGGTCGCTATTCGTCTGACGATCAGGTACGTACATTTTTTTTTTGCTTTTGCTTTTCGGCACTCGAAAAGTCGTCCCTAAAACCGATGCCCCTTTCGGGACTGAAAAAGACCGCATGGTACCCTGTTGCGGCTGCCCTGATGACCCCTTAGATTCACGTACTTCATGGGTTGCGCTGTCCAACATTTTCGGTGTGGAAAGGAACACTTCCTAATCCTAACTGCGAACACCTTGCTGGCTCACTTACACGGTATTACTCGATCATGGGTGGGGCTCACTCGGTTATCGTGAGTCGCTTTTTACAGACTTTAGTGAGTCAGCATGGGGTGTCAAGGGTATCACAGTAACTTCATTTTTAACTGTTTCTAAGAGTTTCTAGTTGTTTTCTTTAAGTGAAGTTTTTGCCCATCTATAACCGAGTTGAGTGCCCTCATGTTACGTCTAGAAAAAGTGACCCCCATGATCGAGTAGTACCCCCTAAGCTACCGTTTTCAGTCGTGGTTCACTTGTAAATGCGGAGATAATCTTTCTGACCTGCGGTCTCAGGTCACAGCTCTCTAAAACGCGCCTTTTGTAGAAGGCTAGCGTGGACCAAAAAGGATTTGCCCATCTCTTAAGTTACCGTTGTAGGAACGCCTTCTTAACGCGTTCACGCCGGAATTCCTCGTCCTCTACCGCAGCTTCAGCAAACTCCAAGCGTGCGACGCTGACTTGGAATCGTTTTCTCCGACCGCATCGCAAGAGCAAGGCTACGGTAGGCTACGACTGCGCGTTCAGACTCTACAGTTTTATTCAGAACTCATGGTGTCAGTCGTCTCCAAGCAGAACGCAATCTTGCAGAAGTGCCGTGAGCTCGGCATCGACGAAGCGGAATGTGCATCGCTGTCCGCCGTCGTTCTCTTCAATACAGGTACGGACCGAAGTAATGTGTGAATTTTTGTGAGTTGCCGTATCTGGGCCAGGGACCTAGCGTCTGGGGCTTTGTACTTGTTTCATATAATTAATGAAAGAAGTTAAAAGCGGGCTAATACGTATGAAAAATTTGGGGATCGATGTCTAAATCGGGCAAAAATGGAAAAAGATTTACCCCTACAATCGTCAATAGGATGTGCGGGAAGTTCTGTTGAGCGGTGCCGGTACCTTGACTCCTGCTCGATGGCCCGCAACCTCCTGGCCACATCACCGCCGTCTGAGAACATATATGCTGCTCGCTAGAAACAAGCATGTCTTGTGGGATAAAAAGATCGCCAAAAACGCGACACATGTTCTCTTTTTGGTTCGCATCACACTGATTTTGTGGCCTGTGGTCTATGGCTGGATCCTTCATAAAAATACATCTTTTTGTGAGCATTTTTGTGTGTTATTGGAGTAGTGGTGTATCAATGACCGCGGGCATCATCTCTAACGGAAAAGATTTCTAGTTGAACGCCTCGAACTTGATGCTGCGTGCGCGTGTGACGAAAAGAACAAGCTGCTTGGCGAGCTCCACCAGTACCTCCTCGCGAGATGTGGATGCCCTACTGCCGGCGTACGCTTGGCACAACTGATGCTACTGCTTCAGGACATAACGGTAAGCACATCGCATTCGTTACCTGGTTACCGGCCATGCACTGATTGCCCATGGCAGTTACTTGCTTTCGGCAGATCACGGGTTTTTTCCAGCCCTGTTCCCCGTTAAGCGCTGAGTTTTTTTCTCGAAAAGCTCTTTCACCAGGGACATTTTCATTAAGTTAACCTCTTTTCGGAGCGGTCTGCGGGTGCGGCCGTTTGTCCAGGTAGCCGTATAATGGTTGTAGACCTGGCGTCCAGTCACGTGAGTCGTGGTAGGACGTCTATTTTGTGCCGCTCTTAATGACTCTTGGGCGAAAAACGGCATTGAAAGGGCACGACAGGAAGAGATCACAGCCTAATTTCGAGTCTTGCTATGAAGTTCAAAATGCTGACAGCGGCCATGATCTGAAACGTGCCATGAAAGCTGGAAAAAATTTCACGTCTGCAACCGTAGTGTCGAACGCTCTCAAAAGGCAAACCATTGAACTGATCTTTTTAGGACTACGCTAACTGCCTCAAGGACGCTCAGACCATTGCCAGCCTGTTTGCGACAAAGGAATAGTGCTGAAGCTCGAACGTCTCTAGCAGCCCCACTAGCCAATAACAACCATGACGCTCACTACAACTTTATGTTCTCTAAACCCGTGAATGATAAACATCTGTGTCCATAAATTTGCCATAAAGTTCAAATAAAACCTCAAATTGCGACTGATAACAGCTAACATAGCGGCTTTTGTCCCGTCCTCAGCGCCGGGTAGTAGTAGAAGCCGATTCCGTTGATGCCGAATGACATGAACATGAACATTATGCAGAAGACGACGAGGAAGATGCGCTCCACGACGGCTGCGAGGTAGTCGTACTCGACCTCCGCGAGGTTGCGTCCTTCGACGGACGGCAGGTGCGATGTCATGTTGGGCGACAGGCCGGGACATGCTGAAAACAGTCGCGTTCAGACGGCTTTAAGGCGTGGGCCATGCGAGGATCGAACTCTATGAAATTGAAAGGTAAAAAGGCGAAATTCGCAAAATAACTTTGTTGAAAGTACATGACTGTCGAAAACAGACGCATTTTAGCAGTCATTTTTCAAAGGTTGGGATTAACCTTGTGGCAGTGGGCACCTACTGTCCTTTACGCTGTTCGGTGGTAGGAGGACAGTTGAATCGAACGTGAACGATGTCCGACGTAACCCATGCGGAAAGGGCAATATAATCGTGTTTTCTCTTCTGACGCTCTGATTTCTTGCACATTGAGCGAACTTAACTCGACAATTTGGGCAAAATTCCAACTAGTTTTCGATTTGAAGGCACGAGGCCGGGCCGGGCCTCTGTTCGAGTCCCGTTGCCTATGATTTGTATCGGACTGGGGCATTATAGAAGAGTTAACTCTTCCAGCAACACTCCAATGGCCGCCTCTGTGGACCTCTTTTAAAGTCCAAACGATTCATGCGACGTCACCGTTGTGTTCAGCGAATTTACTCTTTCCCGTAGCGGCTTACCCTGCTCGCAGTTGTACATGTCTGCGATGGAGCCGTTCGGTCTTCGACCCGGCGGTTTCCTCAATTGGTACGTAGCCGTAGAGGTGAGACTTGGACGCTGAGAGACGGAGCTGTTCCAGGAGTCCTGCATTCCGTCGGCGAACTGCGGGTACGGCGACGCGGACTTGGACTTGTGGATGGGCGTAGGCAGTGGGGAGTCGTTCTCGGCTTCGTTGTCGAATGCAGATTCTTCGGCTAAATGAGATTAATGGACAGTTATTTCTGCGTAACTTAACTGGATATAGTTCAAAAACTGTAGTAAGAAGCACGTCATGCGACTTTGCTATACAAAGTTTATCCTAAGAGGAAGTTGCGCATTTTGCAGGCCCAAAATGGCAACGAATGAAACATTCGCTAGTTGTTAGCTGCACTGCTCTAGTGATTAGGATGTAAATGCATGTTGTGAGTCAGACAAGATAGGCCCAGGTCAACTATGACAAACGGTCGGTCTCCGGAAGAACGGTAAGGTATTTGATGCGAGAGCATCCGTCAGACGCTAGACGTTCACGACTGTATCTGGTGAAACGATCGAGGGCAACTGTCAGGGCTATCATCACCACCTTCTCATCAGACTTTGATTCGGGTCCTGGAAGCAGCACAAAATTGTTGAGACCCCTATGCTGACGTATACCTGGAATTCCTGTGCCCCACCGAAACGGGTCCTTTGGCCTTTTCTGGCCTGGTTGAGCCTCAGACCAGTTCTCGGTATTCCCTGGCCTGTATTCGACGGGGCGTCGCAAATTTCAAAAATTCAGTCAGAGCAGCGATAGTTCAAATATATTGAAATGATGACGGTCGGAATCCGTAGTAAATCGGGCACTATCAAACAAGATTCTTTCTAAGAACACGAGTCCTACCTAGATGAATTTTAAACTTAAAAGGCAAAGTAACAAAAGTTCCGGAGCTTACCGATGCAATAGCTCGACGGCCGCGACACACTCTTCTCGCGAAGCGTCTTCATCTGTAGGCTCAAGCTATCCGTCCGCCCGAGCCTCGTGTTGACGGCGTTCATCGTCGAAACGCTGGCCGCGTCATTGGCGAGACCGACGAAGGGGAATAGCGAGTAAGGCGTAACCTGAGGACGTGGTGCCGGAATGACGCCGCCCGGGACGACGCCGCTCATGCCCCGCTGCATGCGCTGCCAGAGGCTCTTCTTCCGCACCGACTCTTTGGCGAGTTTGTCTTGCTGAAATAGCCACAAATTAGCTTGTTAGATGGACAATCCCTGGCCACGGAGCCTTGGGTTGGTTCATACCGCTTGGTACGGCCGGATCCATCATGTTTATGTCAAGGCTTATGCTTACACACAACCATGGTATTAGGGCGAAAGGCAGGTCAAGCTAGTGGAATAGACTTCGATTCAGTCTCAAGCACACTGAGTCTGCCCCTATGCTCCGGTTTGGCCCGTGTCCTATGCTAGGTATAGGCCGTCTAGCTTCAGACATAGGCTCAGATCGAGTTCAAAAGGGTTATACTCAGTTGTTGGGACGTAAGGCTCAAGCCAGACGTAGTCTTATTGTCTAATTTAGGCATCGAATGCCTTTCGACTTAAGCTCATTCCTTCGAGAACCGCGGCAATACGATGGCCGCCCGCTGTGACCATTCCAGAGCTTCACTAGAGCAAGTGCCCGGGCATAGGCCAGTTTTAGCCCGTTAAACATTTTCACACTTCAGTGAGCGATTCTCGGTGCTTACCTGTGCCTTGAGCTCGTAGACCTGCTTCATCAGCAGCGGCTGATCGACGAACAGGACCCGACCGAATCGCCGCGCCCACCACATGTGCTTCGGCGGCGGCCGCATCCCGACGCTTCCCTTCTTCTGGACGTAGATGACGAACGACGCGGCCAGCGTCCCGAGCGAGATGAGCATCATCATTGAGGTGTAGAACCAGCCTAAATGGGACGACGGTTGGTTGGGTCATCGATTACAATACTAGAAGACCGATTTTCTAGGCTTAAACGCGACACGCCCGTACCGCACTCCGTACCGTGCTGACACCCCCGTACCGCACTCCGTACACGTACCGTACTGACCACCCCGTACCGTATTCCGTACCGTAGAATACGGCACGGAGTACGGCACGGACCATAGTAAAGTCGTACTATGGGCCGTACTAGTGCATTTCTTGGCCAGAGAATTATGCCGTACCGTACTCCGTAGTGCGACAGTACGGTGCGGTACGGAAACCGGTACTAGATCGATGCCTCACCCCGTCCCGTAAAATACGGTGCGGAATACGGTACGGCCCGTACCGTAGTACAGTCGTCAAAGTCTACGATTCTCAATTCTGATTCCGACCCTAGGACGTACAGGCAATTTTTAGTATGCAAAGCGTCCTACAGGCATTTAATAATACTTCAAACGGTATGAGTGCATGGTTCGATACAGGAATGAACGCTTCTGCAATGTACTTATGGTATGCTAAGCGATGCTGAAATGTACATTGCGGCCGAGAAAAATCTCGATAAGAATGCGTCATTTATTCCAAAAATGAACGATATTCGATGCCGATACCGACACCGATTCCGCGCAGCTCTGGTGCAGCTTAGCTAGCAATGGTTAAGCCCTAGCCGTACGAAGCAGTGATTCCTGGACCCTTCATGGCGTCTTCTGCCTAGGGTTGGTAAACAAGGGACAAATCGCCCTACAAGAATGATGACACACGGCCTCGCCCTCATCCTGCTTGAAAGCTCTGTTGCTTAGTGTCGGTCACTATTCGGCTCCCCTATTTTTCGCCAGGACGTGCAAACTCACCGATGAGCGGTATGAACGAGGACGTCGACGGCATCTGGTCGGCCACGAGGAAGATCAAGATTGACATTGACAA
>JNEY01000462.1:36307-50558 GCA_020875895.1 Aphelenchus avenae
CCATGAATACCTTGCCCCCCCATACGGGGTAACAACCCCGGACATATTAAGGAACGGCCCGCTTATACGAAAGGGCCACGAGTGGACGGTTTGCAGGTCGGTCAAAATTCCGTTATAGCCCTGGTAAAAGGCCGGCGAATGCGCGTGCCGTTCCCGAGGGAGTCCACTGGAAGTATCGATTGAATGGGCTATGCCGTCAGGAATTTAGATGAGTGCCTATTGTCAGAACCGTTTTAGATGCTTCGAGGAAGCAGTAAATTATTTCTTGCGTGCTTAATTACGGTAGAATACGGGTTTCTGGAAGCTCTGCTCCGTACAAAAGCTCGATTCCGACTCACTTTTCATTCAACAGCCTAGGGTTCAGAGCAAGTCCTCTCATACGGTGCTTACCTCAGGTCTAGCATACATGAGAACTTGTACAGCGTCGGGTAGAGGAACTCGACGAGCGGTGGGATCCCGACGCCTCTTGCGGTGACTTTCACGCTGGAGACGCGTCGGCTCTCTTCGTTGTTCATGACGAGCCTAAACGTCGATTAAAACACAACTTTGATGAAGCGGAAACGTACGAATTATAGAGCGTCGTGTCGGGTATCCACACCGAGTCCGCCGGTAAGACGATCTGCGTAAGGCCGTCATAGTCGGCGGGATCCCAGTAGAGAAGCTCGTCTGTCCACCTCTGAAAACCATCTGTTTTCCTCCACCTTCAAATTCGCAAATTCCCCGAGAGGCCAAGCGCATTCCGACATGACCTGCTTACCTCTACGACCCATGAATTCAGGATCACGTATTGCTGAGGTTCATTCTGAAACCAGTAGGGTGTAATCTAAGTCATCAAGGTGGAGGCCGTACCACTTCGATGATCTGATGCAGTCCGATGGTGAAGCGGACGATAACGCTTTGGTTCATCAGCCGCCTCGGCAGCAACTTGCTCTTGTAGCCGGTCATCAGGAACCGCATTAGCCGGTAGTGCGCGGGCTCCTCTTCGCCGACTTCGTCGAAGCTCACCCATGTGTTGTTGCCTTCTTGGTATGTGACATCTAAAGCGCATCCGTCGTCGAATGATATACATCTATAGTTAGGCAAGCATCAGCCCTGCGCATCAATGTCCGGGCGGTCCGGGCAGTGAGAATTTTTAAAAATAATTGGCAACGGCCGTCTAAAATTCTCTCAAAAATCACTTAACCTAAGCGCGTTTTCATGTAGTCCGGCATAAATTTAATTAACTAACTGAATTTCTTTTCATTTATTTTATTTTAATTAATTATTAAATTCCCTTGAACATTAACTCTTAATTAATTATTTCTCATTGCCTGCAGCTTCTGCAGGCCCGGGACGCGCAGGGAATGTCGTCCGACAGGAACGCATTTTTGTAGCCCTTTCACGAACAGAGAACATTCCACTTGAAAAATACCTAGTCAGCCATAAAAAGCGACGAACGAAAAGCCCCCCTCGTAGTTCAGCGCGCGAAGGGCATGCCTGTCCTTGGTTTCATTGCTAGGCTTGCTTACCTTGCGCCGAACATCTGTACGAAGAGAACAAATAAAGTACAAGAAGGGAATACGCGTAGATGCGCAGCATCTCAACGAAGCGGATAGACGGATGGCAGCTTCTGTCCCACGTTTCGGCACGGAGCTATCGCCGCATGGCTAAAAGAACATTGCATGACACTACTCACTAAAAAATCACGTGTTTCACACTATTGTCTCGAATATTATCCGATGATGCGCTAGGAGCAAGTCAAACTCGGTGCCGCGAAAAAACAGACGAAATATTTATGCGCTGATAGCACCATAGGTATAACCATTATATTTTCGCGGAAAGTGGTTTCTAAGGTGTCACTCCTCGGAATTCCTGCTGGGAAGGAGCCCATTCTGTTCCGAACGCGGACTTTCGGAATTCGGAGAATGAAATCGGAACATTGCGAATTTAATCGCAAAATAATTACGACGCGTTAGTCATCAAATGGATCGGTTAGCCAAAGGTAAGAACGCGCCGTAAAGCATGCGGAATATAAAAAAATTAGGATTAGTTCCGAACTTTGAATCCGGAAGAAGAAAACAGTCGAATTTCTGAGACAATTCCGAGACACCCTTGGTCAATACGACGATGCACAGAAACTGAGCTTCTCAGAGCGGCACGAAAGCGCTTAATTAAGCTTTCTCGATGATAAAACTCTGCAGTGTTAAAAGACAAAGAACATTTTACGTTGTTGACACCAAAGAATGAAAATTGATCCTATCGGTTGCAATTAAGCTTTCACTAAGCGGCGAGCGTCTGCAAAGGTCAGGATTGGAAGTGAATTGGTTCCGCGAAAGGGCGGCGCAAATTCGGCGTTCAACCGGGAAGGCCCGCGGTTTACGGGCCTCTTGGGTACGCTTTTTTGGTGTCACCCTCGGCGTCAATCATAGGTCATGGGCGCCGAACGTCGGCGTCTGCGTCGCCAGTTGCGTAAAGCGTGGAAGAAAGTGCAAAAACAAGCAAGGAAGCAGACGCGCTACGAGGAGAGTTCTTGCACTTAGCAGTAATTAAGTAAAAGACGCAGAGAGTGCGGTCGTCTGCTAGTGATAAAACATGATAGATGTAGGGCAGGGTCGACGTTCGTCGTCGACAGGACTACCGTGAAACTTGCGCGGTTACAATGCCAGAGCTAAGCTAGTGGCGGAATGATGGCGATATGTAGCCGGTAAGAGCCGGCTAAACAGCAGCAGTTTGCCGGAACCAGGCACATCAAAACGTCCGGCGTATTAGCCAAAACAAAATTTTGCCCATTTTTTAGCAGCAAATTCTCCGTGATGTTTTGTCGAAGTTGTAGACTGAGAACGTCCAAAATCAAATTGCATACGAGGCCCTTATTGCCGCTATTTTCGGGAATCGTGGCGTTCATATAAGGCCATGAGCACGTATGTTTGAACAAGCAAGCAAGCAGTTCCCGAGGTACCGACCCCCACGCAGGTTTATCTTAAACCCAAGCTAAGCGAGCAACAGGTTACCGGCATAGCCCAAGGCCGGTCTGGAGAGTAGGCGTAGCATAGTGTGCGATCAGCAAACAGAGGCGGAAAAAACCTCAAGAGACGTTGTTGCACAATGATGTCCGGCAGATGTAGCAGCTCAAAAAAATGCATCGCAGATGGGCGAAGTGAGGATAAGAGACCAAACACTTCAAGCTCTCATGTTCGTCGAGCAGTAAGGTAAATGTTGCGACATTTTTTTACAAAGTATGACATTATTTTGGATTGACTTTGCGCCCGCCCTCTGCGGCAGTGACTCAGAACAAGCTTCACACGAATGAACCCTTCGGAATGATCATAGCAGAGCCGTTTAAGGCTAAGAACAAATGAATATCGGAACGGAGAGACTTCAGTTGACTGAATCACGTTTCAGACGCCGCCTGACATTAAGAAACACAAACAAACAAGAAATCCTTCACATTTTGAATTTGAGCCTTTGCTAAGATGCGCGTCGCAGACCCATTTGCATATCTGCGTATAGCCGTGTACGCAAGGTTTACAAAATGCGGATATTTGTCCAGCATACTTAACGGAAAATTCCTTCCTATCTTGCTACATGACAGAGAGCATCACATGACGCACGTGTGCAAGTATAACAAGAGATTCCCTAGCGAATGCGGCAAGAAATGTCACAGTGTCGCGACGTCAAGCGTAGTTGACACGTGAGACAGTGTTTTTGCCGACGTCGACAACGAAAAGTGCTCGTAAAAGCTGCCGGAAAAAATAAAGGTGAACACGAGCAAAGCAAAGCTGTCGCAATTGCTGGGCGAAGCGAAGCGGCGGGCGTCAGTTGTCACGGGCAGATTAGCCCGATGACAGAGTGCGTTCTCGAGGGCCTGGGACGAGCACACTCATCACGGCGGGATTTGATTGCCCGGCCTCGGTTGATTGAAGCTTTGGGCTGCAGGATCACTGCGCCCATGTTAAAAGCAGAAATGCGGGAGGGCACTTCAAAGGGAATGAAGTCATCACGGCGGGTTCAAGTGATATCCTAAAATATGTCTTAAGTCCTTACGCAAAAATTACACATCCGTATGGACGAAAGATAAATGTTGTTCTTTGACCTCAGTAGGTATGCATGCATGAAACGGGTCCCGCAGCGAGCGTTTCATGGAATGAATTATGACGGTACACTAGCTGGCACCGGGTTGGACGTCTTTCTTCGGTCCGCCAATACCGACCAGGACGGGCAGGTCCTAGTCCTGGCCTTCGGGGTCTAGGTCCTGGCCCTGGACCAGGTACTTAGAAAAAGCGATCTTCCCTGCTACCGATGCTCGAACCTCTTCCCATATAGCGATACAGGATCCTCAAATAAGTTGCTGAAATTACGAGTGACAAAGAGTTGTCTTCAGGCGGAAATCTACCCTAACCTGGTATGTTTGACGTTCCGAAATGTACTCTTCCTTTCTCGAAAAAGTAATCTTGTATGGCCTCCGATTTACCGAGGGATTTTTTTTTAGCAAACGTCGACAAATTTTGGCGCAAAACATAACGTTGTAGTAGGCAACGTTGACAATATGCTCTCTAGCGCCAGCGAGGACCGATCGAAGACGCTCTGAGCAATATTTCTCCGACCGGAAAATACCTATGCTCGAACCCAGATGTTCCAACACCGATACTCGTTCCGCGTTAAGGGTCTCCCAGCCTCAGTGGCCCACAGCATGCTTGAGAGAAGCTCAGGCATCAGTTCTAGTGCGGTTAAGGCTGAGACACCGCGTTAGCATCACTTTTCCCAAGACTGAAACGGCTGAGGCATGCGGCTTGGGCTAAGAGATGTACCTAATGATGTCCTTAGACTCGACGTAACGCTCGTCGCTTACGCATCAGAGTGTTGAGAACGAGAAAGACTGCAAGGGATTCTAAAGAAAAACGCGGCAATGCTAGCAAAAGTGGCATACCGGCAACATTCGTTTACCACAAAAATATGCTTGGAGGTATTTTACTGAATTCATGCAATCGCGCACGACCGCAAAAAAATGATGAAATCCAGGGCATTGTCATCACAGTTAAGCAAAAGAACTCCTGCACTCTTAAAATTCTTATCGAGTTATGTGACTGGCGTCCGCCCGTCGGAACAACGCTCAAGGAAAACACAAAGTGCTTTTTGTCTTTCGATTTAGTCCTCGGTGGTTCGCTTCGGCCAGGCCCTGCCCGGCAATCAATGCCACTTTTCGACGTCGTCGTTCGCCGCCGCTATTGCCGCCACCGAGACGGGTCGCATTTTGATTAATGGACGGCTAGGTGACAGCCCCTTCCGGCGGCGCCTCGGCGGCTCCCGGCCCCGCGGGCAATTGATGAATGGCCCGAGTTGACAGCGGCGTGGATTAGAGGAAAACACTCGGGTAGTCGAAGTGTTTCGACGCGCTCGGGAAAGCAGCTCACGATGAGGGAAACCGGGAAAACGCTTTGTTTTCGCACTGCCTGCAATTTGTTGCGGGATTAATAGTGACCCGCCGCAGAAGGGTCGCGGTTCGCTACCCAACAGAAGTGAGCGGAAATCTTCGTAAACGGTTTAAAATGCAAAGCGGTCCGAAGAGTGTCGACCAAAACGGCACCATTGATGATTGGTAGATATGCAAGGAAGGAGGTACGCGGCCGTAAACGGACGTCCGAAGGGCAACTGGCCGGAAGAAAACACGTTCGTTTAGCGTCGGTGACGTGAATGGATACAAGAATGCGATTGCTTGGACATAACTTGGTGGTTTCCATTATAAAATAGAGATCGGCGCTGGTACCCCGTGCCGTACCCGTACCCGTGGTGCCCCCCGTGCCATGTAGCCGTGCCGTGGTGGACCGAAGAATGCCGCGCCGTGTACACTAACAAGGCAAAAAAAACACGACATGGGTTGGCACGGCTTGGTAAAGCACGGCTTGTTTTTGGCACCCGCGCCGTAGTCGTACCCGTGGTGGACCCTCCCGTGCCGTGTTGCCATGCTGTATAATGCGGGTACGGATAGGGGTTTGGCCCGTACCTTGGAACGGGCGCCGAATCGGTACAGAACGCGGCCGGTGACTAAGCGAGAAAAACGACTAACCAGAAAAATACTGAACCTCGTCAGGGAAGTCGATCTACGGCCTTGCTTTCAGCTTCGCGCAAAGCACGTGCGCGCTCCGAAAAGCAGGCGGTCTGGGCACTATGAAAAGAGCGCTAGGAACAGGTGACAGGTTTCTCTGATTCCATACCCATTTTGTACCGCTCTCAGATGATCGTTCTACCCGTTTCGTTCCCGTTCTCGGCCGGTCCTTTTGAGCGGAAGTACATCGTCAGCTTCTATGGTTCATCAAAAAGTTCCGCCCTGTCGAGGCTTTATTTGAAACACTGCCTATTCATGGATTCATTAAGCAATGGGTTACATGCCGAAGCTTGGCTTTTTGAGTACTTTCCAATGTTTCCGCGCAAAGAGGCAAACTCGTATCGGCCGGGGTTCATGCGCTTTTTATTTATGACGCTCATTTCGCCAGAGCACTGCGTTTAACTTTCCGCCGCTTAAGGGAAGAGATTTGCCGTGATAAATCGGTTCCCCGCTCTGTGCAATCGGCTTCTGCGTCCTTTCCGACCAAAGCAGACACAGTGAGGGAGAAGCTGGTAGCTTGGAGGCACATCCTGGCCGTATAGGGCGCTGTGCGCCGAACAGTAACCGATGTTCGATTGGGTAAAACCGAATTAACGGAATTTAGTTTTGCATTTTAATGGCAAAAAAGAAGCAGTCATATTTGTTGCAAGGTTTCTCGGAGAGTCCGTCTGACATAATTCGGCGTCAGGAGTTCGCCGTCATCCTGACTTGCTTCTGCACGCACAGGAAAGCACTCCTGAAAAAACAACAATATCTTCCACATAGCGAAGCGCGATTTCTTTCCGGGAAAGCGTTGGTTTATCGCTTGTGACTTTTCGATGTCAGTATGACACACTTCAGAAGCAGAAAGTGACGCAAACAAAGAGGCAAACAAGCCATCTAGCGCTATTTATGCATTCGGCAAAAAGCCGATTTTTGACACTCCCAGTAAAAGAGTCAGCACTCGTGAACCTCGTTCCTTTTTTCCGTGAGTTTACTCATTTATTCCTCGCATTGATAGCGAGTTAAGCTAGCGCCGGGCTCTGCCTACAATGTTTTAGAAAGCTTGTCGTAAATTTGTGACACCTAGCGTTTGATGGAACCCTCACATTAGCTAAGGAGTCCTCTTTAAGTTGAGGAAGTTTCAGCGATTCAGAAATGAGTAGCCCAGCGCCGGAAATGCCGCCGGAAAGCCCGCCCGAAATACCGCCGAACAGCCCACCGGAGATGCCGCCTGAGAGCCCACCAGAAATGCCGCCCGAGAGCCCACCAGAGATGCCGCCTGAGAGCCCACCCGAGACGCCTGCTTTCTAGTAAAAGGTATGTCTGTCGTAGTAGCAATCGAATGGAAGACTGTGGTCAGAAGCCACGTCAGAATTGTTCAGACGCCCGCCTGGGAATACCCGAATGTATCGAGTATACCGAAGTGTGGATACTTTCATGAGGCATCTGAAAACAGCTGATGTCAGGATTAGGGAGGGGAGTGTGTGAATGTCGGAGGGCAGGGTGTCAGAATAAGAGAGTTTATGTTAGACTTCGGAGAACCTCCTCCGTGCCCAAACCGTTCTGCGGAGCACGGCATGGAAACTGCACGGGAAAAGTGGCCGTCTTCCGTTACGTTTTTGTGGAAACATCACACATCGGGGGACCGGTTTTCGAGCGAGTCCTTTCCGACATCGGCGTCGTGCCGACTTGCGTCCTATGGAACATAGAAAACGGCACGGAACGAAACCCGGCTCGGCACGGCCCCTGAAGTCTAGTTTATGATATCGAGCACATACCGACCTCACAAAGCGAAATTGACCGCGGTTGGTACAATATTTTGTCCTTTAGGCGATCATTCTCCGCATCACGGCACATGACCCTTTTCTCGACGGCGTGCTCAGTCCATTTCGTCGTTTCTGTTAATTTGTAATCTCTCAATCGTGGTTTTTATGCCGCCTCTATGGGTCAAAAGCTCTGTTGCATACGAATTTTTTGGCGAAAACTCATAGAGGAGGCTTTTCCACGGATGTCTGCTTTCTGTTTCAACATAATGGAATAAACCGCTTAGCACGTCGCAACAGCATTTGTGTGCCGTTACCCGAGATTACGCGTTAAGGATGTGATGTACGATGGAACTCTGACTTGCTTTTCATGATCGAATACTTAAGCTGAGTACCCACTTGGACCCGCTTAAATGGTGTGTTCCCCGTTTCACTTCCAAAGTATATCGATGGTGTAGATCCAGCCGTGCGCGGTTGCAAACAGTTTACTGTCGGCGGCTTTGCCAAACACGCTGGACTAGCCAAAATCGTGGTTGGCTAGCCAACAGTGTTTGAAAACATGGTTTGGCTGAAATTTTGGCCAACCACGTTGGTTGGCGGGAGGTTTAGCCAACCACGTGGTTGGACAACCAATACCGTGGTTGGCTGAAAAACATAATCGGCTACATCATAACATGTTGCAGTGGCGTAACCACTGGCGCAGTCCAATTTCGGGGAGTGCGAAGCCCTGACAGGGGGGGGGGCAATCAGGGGTAGTTGGGTCAAAACTGGCTCCTTCAAGGACCATTTTCCACTGTTGGACCGCCTTCGGTGGACCCGACGGAGGGGGTATACTTAGTCGGCCGTACCGTATTCCGTACCGTACCGTACTGCGTACCGTACTCTACGGTACGGAGTACGGTACGGGGGTCATGCTCAGTACGGAGTACGGTACGGCATGACTTTCTGGCTAGTACGCACTACTACGGGCCGTAGTACGGCTTTGAATACGGGCCGTACCGTATTCCGTAGCGTATTCTACGGTACGGAGTGAGGTACGGGGGGGGGGTCGCGACTAAGTATAGGAAGGGGCATGGCCGCGTGGCTTACCACTAGCTACGCGCCTGATATGTTGAGTGGCATAATAATGGCGTAGAAATTTAAGACGTTGCACAGAGAAATAAGAAGGTTGGACCAATTTTATCATGTTTTAGCCTGTGAGAAATACGAAGCACACGTAGGAAGTTAATTGTATTTTTAGTTAGAAGGCTTGCCAAAATATGAAAATATTGTTGTCAGCAGACGTCAGTCTCCGGATTCCCGTCGGCGAGACAGTCGTGAATTCGTAGCTTTTTCCGTTTCGGGACATCAACCGTCGCAATATAGATATTTTTGAAGAACCTGGTGAACGTGCTTTTTTCGCTTTATAAACGAACCTCGAGCAAAGTGTAATTCGTGTTAGAGCTCTTTGTATCCTAGTTCGGGTGGTGTTTCCAATGTTTAGGCGTTCGCCGAAACGCTCCATGTGCAGTCTACATCGGTTTTCAGTTGCTTATAGCGGTCATGCTAAGTCTTGGATTACTCGGTCCCTTAATCCCTTTATGGCTAGCACACGTCGAGAATTCTTAAGGGACCGCATTAGGCTTTATTTAATCTTTTCTCAAACTTTTGGTCCCATTCTGCAGCGAGCGCGTTAAAGTACACCGACGTGTGGACGGACGCTTTGTGTCTTTCTCCTTGCGTGTCGCTGCCGCTTGCAGAGGGCGATGTTCTTGCGCGAATGCAAAGACGCACGTAACAAGACTGCGCCCTTTTGCTCACGCCATTGTGAAAACTGAAAAGAGCAGTCATATGGCTTTAAACTGAGTTTATGCTCAGAAAGGTCGGTACTCGGCGGCCGTTCCAAAATCCGTATCGTACTGACCCTCGAACCGTACCGTCCGTAGTGCGGTACGGTACTAAATATGGAAAACCGAAGCCGTGACGTACTGACATTCGTACCGTCCAGTACGGTACGGAGTGCGGTACCAAGTATGGGAAGTTAGAACCGTACTCCGTACCGGACTGGCCTCCTACCGTCCTGTACGGTACGGAGTACGGCACGGGCCGTAGTGCGGTACGGTACTAAGTATGGGAAAATACAAGCCGTACCGTACTCCGTGCTATGCTGACCCCGCTCTCGTACCGTACTGACCGGCATGCCGTACTTCGTACCGTACGGCACGACGTTCCTACTGTAGGGACTACGGTACATGCACTAGTGCGGAACGGTACTAGACGTGGGAGATCGTATCCGTACTGGACTCCGTATTTGAATGCATAACACCCCCCCTTCCGTAGCGTAGTCCTCGCCGTAACTGTGCGGCACGTACTACGGTACTGGCCGTAGCATGATGCGGTACTAGCTGCCAGAAAATTGAAGCCGTACCGTACTCCGTTCCGTACTGCCCCTTCCCCCGTTCCGTACCCTCTTTCCGTTTTAAGTACCGCACGTGATACAGTACGGAACGCAACACGGTACGAGTGTCCGCCTGTAATGCACAGTTCAACGCTTACTAAAGCACCGAGATTTGGCACGCGATGTAGAGGAAGCAATTGGTCAAGTTGACCACGACTAGCTGAAGGAATTTCTGCTCATTCGACAGATCGAGATATTCAGCGACGAAGAGCGAATTCAGCGAGAAGCCTGAGAGGAGGTGGAGGAGTATCAATGGCGTAAGCTGACAGGTGGTCCGCACGTTCTCGGCATTCTAGATGCGTTTCGACCATAAGCGCTGACGATATACCACACTGTCTACCTGGTATCGCGCGGTTAGTCGCACAGCACGCGTGTACTCAGAATCTTTCCTGTACCGCTTAGTGTTAAAACAACGCAGGAAGAGCACTATCTAAAAACCGTATGTGACGCCAGGATTTTCCCGCTGAACACAACCTGCTACGACAAGCCCCGGGTCGACGAAACGCGAATTTATTGCTTTGAGCTGCGAATCGCGCTAATATAATAATGTTTCGGAAAAAAACACTAGTGATGAGGCAGCAAAAACACAAAACACTGGTAAAACAAATATATACCTCTTCTCGACGAAACCTCAAATTCCATGTTCTAGACGGAAATAGATCGAAAAAAATTCATAACGTCATTTCTTTTTGAACGGATTCCCTGGTACGTACTGTTCTTCGATGATGTGTCCGAATAAGACAATTCCCGTATTTGAACCGAGGTTTTGGGAAATAAAGGAAGAATGTACAAGACGAAATTAGTTTGTTGAATTCATTTTAGATCTTCTCGTAACGTCAATTTTTCCATTCTTCGTCCGTTGATGCTCTTCAGAGCCTCGACCATCTCAGGCGAACTCGAAACAGCCGACCAGGAGGCTACTTCGATTACAAGTGCTGGGTCTGCACTAGGGCTGGGGAATTTTCGGCCTTGCCTTCGGCTTCGATCTTCGGTGCTTTTTAGGCTCGGTTCTTCGGACTTCGGCCAAAATGGCCGCAGGAACCGAAGCTTTTCGGCAGTTTACCGCAGGCTCACCGCAGGCGATACCAACTGAATTTTTGGCGAGAATTTGGAGGTTTTAATGAAAATTGGCTCAGGTCCATTTAATGTCCATTTAATGAAAAAATGGACCAAAGTTTTACGCCTTCCTCCATACGCGTTTGCGTTCCTAGCTGCGGGCCATATCGACCAATTTGAGCATCACAGATTTTTCAGGGCGCTCCATATGAACGTTTTGCAGAACTTCGGATTCGGCTTTGATCTTCGCTGTTTTTTTGGGCTTCGGTCTTCGGCTTCGGTTTTAAATTTTACCTTTGCTTCGGCTTCTGTTCCTGACCCGAGGGGTCCCCAGCCCAAGCCTGCACATGCAACTCTTAGCACTGACAGCGAAAAGACACTAAGCGCCCTTACCAGAATGCACACGACGCCCAGCGTTTGCGTTCCGAAACCGCCAACAATCAGTTCGAAGGTGATAAGCACATGCCCGTAGCGAAGAGTGTCCCGCGCAATTAGAAATACGCTTGAAGCGACCTAAAGCGTACCCGTAGGCTGCGTCGACGGGAGCCTGCCCATAAACGGGACCTCAAGGAAAGCGTCTCCCTTTCCACGAAGCATAGGTAGCGTGCAGAAATAGGTCAACATGACATGGAAGAGGTGGGGGGGGGGTGGGTCCGGCCATTGTTGACCAAAGTTTTACGCCCAGAATTTCGTTGAGGTTGGCTGCGGCGGTCTTTTTTGTCTTCTGTGTTACGGCCTTCGTAAGGTTTTGCCATCTGGCTTGTTTGTGCTTTTTTGTACTTGCACTGAATTCGACTTCCATTTTTTGCACCGCTGACAAAGGGAAAAGAGAGGGGGGCGGGTCCAACCAGTGCTAAATCATGTTGACCTATGTTCGACGCACAAATTGGCGTGCGGCATGACCGCTTGAATAAAGAAAAATAAACAGTTGTTTGTTATGTTGCTTTGGGTTTCCTTTCGAGCTCTGCTTCGGATTCGAATTCTGCCGTCGGCTTTAGTTTTCCGATGATTAGTAGCGCATCGTACCACGGCCCGTACTTCCTATCGTACTGGCCGGTGCGGGGGTCAGATACTGGAAACGCTGAGAAGTGTCAGCACCGTACGGAGTATGGTACGTACTCGAGTTTCCGGTATTTAGTACCGTACCATATAATGACCCGTACCGTACTAGCACGGAGTACGATATGGCTTCTAATTCCCCATACTTTTAGACGTTTCGCCTAGATTGAGCAAATACTTACAACGAACGCTCCGACGACGCATCCGAACCACGGCCTTTGTCGCTCATAAGTCTTCACGAAAGCGGTAGCCAGAAGTCGCTCCAGCGTGTACGCCCAGCAGAGTTGGCTGTTGACGCCGGCACCGACGCCGCTAATGAACGCTACCCATGCAGGAGGATAGAGGGAGTACGAAGGCAGTTGCACCAGGCGAGTGGTCTCGACCGCTCGAGCGATGCCGAAGGACAGCGAGGCGAGGCATTTCAGTGCGAGAAATATCTGAAAAATTGATTCATTTAAAGCCAAAATCAGGGCTGTTTTGAGTATTCAAGTTAGATAGACAGTATTAAAGGATAAATACGGCTCTGGCTGACATGGGAGTTTGTGTTTGTTCTGGTAGCCCAAAGGGCCCTCCACGTCTTATCAAAGCCTCACTACTAGCGCCCTATGCCGCTACCGGGGATTATTTGTATATTAGTCAGGTGCAGTTCTCATTTAGTATAGTTATCTGCCCTGTACGACCTCCTAAGCGCCCGTACACAACCCCTCTCTCCACGGGAAGAGAGGCTGTGCATGGACAACCCCTGGTGCCTCAAGTATGATGGAGTTTTGCCTTCTTGTCCGCCAGGCCAAGGCCGCTATAGTATGTAAGCATAAACTTTGACGGGACATAAGTTTTTCGTTACTCGTTCGAACAGATTGAAACTTTGAGGTTTCACTCAACTCTTCAGGAGCTATCGAAAAAAAGCAAGCACGATAGGACAGCGAAAACATTTATGGCACATACGTACACAAGCGCCTTAATGTATACATTTAGATATCCGTCAACTATTTGGGCGGCGGGGGGGATGACCAGGTGCTAACAACCGTATTATTTCTCAGCTACCTTTATTTGGCGATTTTTCAAAAAAGTGATCAGAACTTTTTGCTTTTTTCGCATAAAAAAGGCCTGTTCGGCTCCAAAAAAACTCTTGGACCAGTGATTGCATACATAGCCAGGAACTCTATCGAAACCTTTAGGTAGAGTACTAATAGGAGACCGGAATACAATAAGCGAAAACACTCTAAGCAACTTCACGGTGGTAGTCAGCTTTTGTTTACATAGACAAAGAACTTACCCGTAGATTTACGTGCAGCGCCGCGTATCCCCGTAGAACGTTTAGAACGTATACGGACAGAATTAGAAGCACAAGCTCACCAGCGAGTTCCACCGCAAAGGCGGCGCGGTAATACTCTACCTCCTCCTCGCCAAGTATTATGGGCACGTCAGAGCTCATAAGAAGAGCGTTAGCTGCGCTAGGCTTCAGAATGAAATGTCATTGTTTTAAGCGCATATCACGGCTGGGTGAAGGCAGCGTACCTGACAGCTGCAATAACCATTGCGTGACACACACATAAGTACAACGTCGAAGCTCGGCATTTAACGACAAGAGTTTTGCGCTACCGAGAAACGTCATTGCGTTTGTCAGCGTTAACAAAATCGAATACAAAACACGAGCGAATATGAGGTAAAAAAGGTTTTAATGCGTAAAATCGTTTTTTATCAAATTACATAATTTCAGATTTTCGGATCGTCATAACTTACTTGTTTCTTTTCCGTATATCACGCTCTCTGGCTTAAGAGGCTTGCTTTATCGTTATCTATCCAAAAATGGCCTTACTTTGGAAGTAACCGTTGCCCCAGCCCAGCTGTGAATTTTTTTAGGGGGGGGGG
>JNEY01000462.1:63483-102551 GCA_020875895.1 Aphelenchus avenae
GAGCATTAATTTTGAAGCAACTGTTCTGTTCATCCATTCATGACAACTTTTTTCTGATTCTGGTCAAAAGTGCTAACAACTTGGCTCAAACTTTGATAGAAAAGTTCATATATTTGTCCTGCAGCATGGCACGGGAAGAACGGCGCCGTTTTGGGGTCCTGCCGTTCCGTGCTAGACCGAAAGCTGGCACGGCCCATTTTGATCCCGCTCAGTGCCGTGCCGCTATCCGTGCCGTGGAAGATAAAAATTTTTCAAGCAGTAACCACGCAATAATTTAACATCTAGGAAAATGCGTGCGGCATGTCACACCTTGGACATATATGCGGACAGTTCATCATTATACATGGGCCTTAGATCATCATTACAAGAAGGTGAAGAGAAGACAGAATAAGCCAGGAAAACACAGATTGCGGAAGTGGTTTAGCCGAATGGCTTTGGAAAACCTCGCCTCATTCTTGTCCAGTTAAGTGACACGTTGCACGTTGTGCGGCTGATCTCTTCCAAATTAACTCTTTTCACCGAATGCCGAAATGTTTCGTTATACTCTAGAGAAAGACTAATATGTTATTAGCGTCCCTACGGCGAATGCTCTGAGCAGCGTGTGCAGGTGGCTTAAGAGCAAAAGCGAAAAACCACGAAGCCATGTTTTAGCATCGACGGAGGGACTGAACAAGCTTCATCAAATGGGACCAGTAGAAGGTACGAGGGCCAGGCTATTTTTGGGGTGGGGACAGACGAATCACGGGGGAGACAAATACGTTACACAGCTTTCGTCATAATCCCATTCTTCCGATAGACTCACTTCCGCATATTCTTGGTCAAAGGCAAAAGCCCCGCAAGACTACCAAATGGCCTTCGAGGAGAAGTCAAAAATCTGTTTAAAAGCCTAGTTTTCGATTAGTTTTCGCCAAACCAGTGCACTTACAAATGCCTCTCGACGGGCTACAGGTGATTTGACAAGCCTCTCATTATTTATTTATTTGACAGCTTCTTCTCGTACGTCAGATCCCATTCCGCAGAGAGCATTTTGAAGTAGGTCGAGCCTTCGTCGGTTGATTCAGGTGCCTGCGTAACACGTTTTGGCTGTAGTCTTGACCTGGTAGCCTTCCATGCACGTGAGATTTTTGACACAGCACGGCTGCGTACGCCTTCATGGAAACTAAAGCGTCTGGTTAAGCTCCAAGTGGGACTATTTTACGCTGCTGTTCTGTTTCGCTCATGGGTTTCCCGGTTCTCCCCTAGCTGGTCTAGCGGGGCATGGTGCCTAAATAGGTTCCTAACGTATCTTCCGCAAAGTAAAAAAAAAATTTCCTCTGAAGTCAAAAAAAGTATTTCTGTAAAAGAACCAAAAAAGGATTTTTGTCACGATACCTAAACATAAAAAGCCGCGCAAAATTAGAGAGAATCAAATTTTAGTGAGAATGGAAAAATACCCTTTTTCGGTTTTTCTCCTCACAACTTTTGGCTGTCCAGACTAAATCCTGTCAAAGGACACTCCATTTGGTCGCATAACCTACTATAGCACCGCAATCTGGCACAGAATGTAGATGAGGCAGTTTGTTAGGTTCACAAGCGTCTGGTGTAGAAACGTCGTCTCTTCGGACATATCAACAACAGCGGCGATGAAGATCGAGCCAGTGCATAGCATTGAAAGCACGTGGAGAATAATGAGAGGCGTAAGCTGAGCGGTTGTGCGGCAGTTCTCGGAATTCTGTAAGCCTTTCGTCGTCCGTCAGCTGACTTTGCGATGCAAATGCGAATGACGTTTGATTTTTCGAGACTTCGGCCGGTTCAAAAAAACGCAAGAAAATGGTCGAAAATTCACAGGTCCTCTAGGCGAAAAAGAACAGCGTATCCCCTTTTTATGTGGAGTGTTGGTTAATAAGTGTATTCTTGCGGTAGTCTAGGGCCTTAGGCAGTGTCAATAAAAAGCATTCGCGCGAAAAATGATCATTGCCTGTAAACTTTTATTTTACCCAAAAATCACATGTTTTTGCCGCTATTAATAAAACCTCTGCTTGTCCTCGATTTGAAAACATTTTGTCCTTTTTATGGCCAAGATATACGGCCAAAAACGGCAAAAGCCAAGCCGAACGTGACTAAACACTAACAGATGAGACTCACTTGATAGCGCTCGGTTAGCGAAATAGCACTTGCATAGCTTGACGACAGTTTGTATCGGCGCCGGTTGTAAAACCGAAGAAATACGACGACCTGAACTCAAGATTCCACACAAAGCAGCGTGCGCTGCATCACTTACGCCCACGCAGAGCAAGCTGAATCCCTGGAAAGCGAAATCAGCGATAGCGGCCGTCACCGAAATCTCGCCACGATTGGTGATAGTTTCTTGCCACACGACGCCGATGGTCATTATAATCTGAAAAGTGACCTTGCGGCGATTTCGCCGACAGACGACGAGAACTTTGAGGCCTTTGAAGAAGACCCATGAAACCCAAACCCACGAGTTCGTGACATGTGAATGTATCTAAGGTGGACAGGAATCGGAATCGATATCGCAAATCGGCCATTTTTGGAATCGGGTCGGAACCAGCTCTGGATCTGAGCATAGGCTTAGCCTGACACAGAGAAAGCATCCAGCCCTGACACACATAGGGAGCGGCCAAGCTCTCCGCGAAATCCTGCGAATTTTTGGTATCCTCTTTTGATGGAACATCGTCGCTCTCTCCCCAAATGCCGTGCAGGAAGAACGAGGAACGGAACCGGTAGAACGGGAACTGTGAGAGCGGAACGGATCCAGAAACCAGGAACAGGAACAGTAAAGGAAACAGGCCTCAAAACGGGAATGGAAAACGGAAATAAAACGGAATGGGAACTGAAACATTTTGCAGAACGTAACGTCCTATTCCCCATACCGTCCGTGCGGAAAATACCCTCAGTATGCATGGGCACTATCGTATGTGCCACAACGAAATTCCCCTTTTATGCTAACATTACGTTATGACCAGCCCTCTGGTCCCGCCTAACGTTTAATTTTTCCCAGATGCTGACTAAGAGTACAAAGTCAGCTGCCTTTTGCACAGCGCTATTAACAAATGATGATTGGTGCTTGCATAGAGCTTACGATGTACGCTGAAACGGCGTATCCGAACCACGGCCGCTGGCTTTCGTAACTTTTCATGTAGCATGTAGCGAGTACGCGCTCGACCGTATACGCCCATGACAGGTGCATGTTGACGCCGACAGCGTTGCCGTAGATGAAATTGAGCCATGGAGTCGATGAGCCGAGGTCGCCCGAGAGTTGGAGTGCGTCGACTGCGATTCGCGCAGCGCCATAGACGACGGACGAGCAGCACTTGAGAATGAGAAAGACCTGTAACGCGACGTAGGTACGTCGTAACGCGTCGGATTTGAATGCTTCGGTTAGCTGCAGTTTTTGAATTCAGCAGGCAATCAGAAACGGACTGGAGTGTAGAACGTTCCTTACAGATACAGTTTAAAACAACCGCCATCTGCTCGCTAGCAATGCATGAATGATTACGTTTCAAGAGTCATTGAATTTCTGGACAGGTTACATTTTCGTATCAAAAATGCGTGTGTAAAGAGTTAAGAGCGTCAGCGTATTGGGAAAAACCCTTAAAAAGGCGTCATCATACTCGCAGCTTATTGGCGAACTAGCTGCGTCAGCGCCTAGTACTTTCCTTTTACTCGCATGATAATACTTACCCTCAAATTCACATGCAACGCAGTGTACTTCGCGACCACCTTGAGCACAAACAGCGACAGTATAATGAGCGCTACATTCTCCGCCAGCTCCACCGAAAAAGCAGCGAAGTAAAGCCGCCTGTCGTCACCCGAAACAGTCAACATCATCCGTTAAAGTGGCTGATTTCCGTGACGATGAAAGAAGGCTTCTGCTCGGGCAGGTGCTACCTGAGAGACACGTAAGCTCTATGCAGTAAAACTTCAGTTTCTCGGTGAAAGTATCCGCGCAGGTGGCATTCGGATGCCATTTTTGTATCACTTTTTGTCAGGGTTCAAGGAGACCAAGCGGGTGCGTTGCTTGCGTCAGGCATTTGCCGCGCGATAAGTATGGGCCTTCTCCACCGCTTTCACATTTGTAAGCGGTAAATAAGCGGGTTCGAAGGTCTGCCACTACGTCCGTCTTTTCCTTTGAGCTAGAACAAAGCTACATTTTTGATGGGACAACTCAGTAAATCCAATGCGAACATCTCAATGTTGCTGGACCACCTAGTCGCCTCGTCCGATGACCTGGGTGTATGCTGGAGCGAAGGGAAATTAGCCAAGGTGCAAAGGGTACGAGGATCGTGCATTAAGATCATGGTTACTTCGGTTCAGTTCTCTCCACTACAGTACATTTGTCTTCTTTTAATGAAACTGGCACTGAAACGAGAGGTCGAACGTCGTCTATGCTTCGTAACTGTAAGTGTGGTCTACATAAAGATGGACACTATAAGCGATTGTCACCTGCCACACCAGGGAATGCAAGTGGAGGTTAAAATGGCGGGTCGACACAAAAAAAACCCGATTCCTAATGAGCACCGAAGTCATTTTACCTCTCGGATTACTGACGCCATTCAGCATTAATCCGGGAACAAATGGGTCATTAGCAGTGGCGTACCCAGGGGATGCGCAGGGCGGGTGTTGGATATGTGCCTTTTGTGTGCTTCTCCTTCTTCTGGTAAAACCTGTGAAGGATATTTTCCTTCTTCCCGTTTGCCTGCATCACTTCGCCACGCATTCGTGCCATTGTCCTACCGCACCCAATCCTATGGACTTCGACCCAAGCCACGTTGTCAGTCGATAATTCTCCATCCAACGGCTCCACTCCTACTGCAATACTCCTCCGATTATTCCGTACTATACTGCTACAAGTTTCCCCGTTTGTTCCGCTAATAAACACTCGGTTTATTCAAGCTTGCTTTCCACTAGGTAAGCACAAGCTCAAGCGGAATACACAACATTTGGCGATCAGGTAATTACGAACTCGCAAGTGGAAGTTTAATACGGACGCTGGTCTGTAGTAAAACTGCTTGTGAAGAGCTCTCAACTGGAAGTTCAGCACAGACGCTGGTCTGCGTGCAAAACTGGTTGCGTAGAGTCTCTATTGAACCAACAACGGCAGGTTTAGCAAAGACGCTGGTCTTCGTGCAACCGGTTGTTAAGCAGCTCTGTCTTCAATTCAGCAGCGTGGACATTGGACCTCGCTCAAAGACAGGTACGTGCTGCTGTTCATTCGGTCATAATTCTTTGCTTAAATTGCGCTGGCATAACAAGCATTAATTGATCGATTTCAGAGTTCATCGGAAACAATGCCTGACGAACAGCCGATTACTGCTGAAATGCTACAGCAGAGCATTGCTCTTGCAGTCAAGGAGGCCGTTGCAGCCGCGCTGAAAGCTGCAAATTCAAGTACAGCTCACATTCCGGAGCTCATTTCGTCGCTGAATGCGCGACTACCTACGTTCAACTACGATGCGTCACGGGACGATACATTCGCTGCGTACTACGACAGGTACAGCACGATCATCACCGAGGATGGCAGCGGTCTAAGCGACGAACAAAAGGTTCGTTTGCTCATTGGTAAATTGGATACTGCAGAGTACAACCAGTTTGCCGATAGTGTCAAGCCTAAGTCCCCTTACGAGCAAAATTTCAAGACCACCGTAGAGTTACTTCTAAAACTCTTTGCCCCGGTGCGTTCTCTCGTAATGAAAAGATACGAGTTCTTTAGCTTGACACGCGCAGCCGGTTCGGACGTGCTCGAGTTCACTACGAAGCTGAATGCAACTTGCGAACGCGCAGTACCGCCGCTTGATGCAGATCAATTGAAGTGCCTGAGGTTAGTTTCGAACCTCAATGATGTACCTGATCTACGCACTCGATGCTTGCTATTCCTAGAGCGCAAAGAAGCGTCGAACGAGGCTCCAAAGTTCTCGGAGCTGGTCGAAGAAGTGCGCGGATACATGTCCGTCAAGGCAAGTGCGGCTCAATTCGAGCAAGCCGAGCGAGTTTCTTCCTATGCCATAACTTCAGGAGGGAGGAACGACTCGCAAAAGCGGCAGAAACGCACAACTACGAATGCGCACTCTGGTGCTACGGATAATCCATCCGGTGATTCCGAGGTTCCACGCGGCCAGTGCTTCAGCTGCGGTGGCCCTCACCTTCGCTCGACATGCAGGCACAGAAATTCGAAGTGCCACACGTGCGGTCTCGTCGGACATGTTTCCAAAGTGTGCCGAAAGTCCAAGACCAGTGCACAACCGGTAGATACCGGGCGTGTCGAGGTATTCAATACTGATACAATTCTCAGTACTAATTACGGCAAAGTTCAGGCCAGGTCATCGAGTCCGCGCAACAATGCAGAGCGTACAGATGCTACGAAGGACTTCGATGAGGAGGTAAACTACATCCAAGATTCCTCTGAAATTCCTGCTCCTGACAATTCAGGTTTCGGAACGACTCCAATTCAAGCAGAAGTAAGCGTCAACGGACGCAAAATTCGATTCTCGCTGGACACCGGAGCCGACGCAACAATCCTGTCGCTCACAGCATACAAGATGCTCGGTAAGCCAGAGTTACTTCCTACCGAAAACGTCGGTGTGGGCTACAATAACTCAAAATTCGAACTTTTGGGCATACTTCGCTGCAAAGTTCAGTACGAAAATGAAGAGCCTAAAGTGCTATTGTGCTATGTAAGCAACCAGTCACGATGTCTTTTAGGCAGACCGTGGTTGCAGGCCCTCAACCTCTACTCCAGGTTCGGAGAGTTCCGCAAGAAGGCGTCTGAAAAGTCCTCTGGTGACGCCGCAACTCCGAATTCTACTTCAGAAGTGAGCAAGTTCAATGGAGCTAGTGCTAAGGACTTCATTACAAGCGATTTTGTTCGCATCCGGTCATGCCCGAGGCATAACAGTAGACCGACTGAGGCATTGCTTTCAGGTAAAACCAAGTACGTGCGTCGTTCCGTGGTCACTCCGTGCTCGCGCAAGGGCCTTTCTCGTCCCTACGATGCCCAGCAAGCCGCTCCAGTCCACTCCATTCACCCGGTTCTACACACTCCATGCCGCAGTCCTCATTCACGTCCGTGCTCGTCGACCAGTGCTCATCGTCGGCAGCAGCTCCTCTCACTTCCGTGCACTCCACCGCGTGCAGTCCACCGGCCAGCACATCGACGTCACTCCGCTCAGCTCGACTCCGCTCTTCACCGCTCCAGTCCGACTTCCACTTCACAGTCCCAGTACTTCACTTCGGCAGTTCAACTACGACGTAATTCCCTCTAGGCCCCGTATTCCCATTTCATTTCGTATGCCCCATTTCTAAGTTCGTTTACTTCGTTTAGTTCAATGTATTTCAAGTTCTTCGTTCACTATTTTCTTTCCCATTTCAGTTTAATTCTCCTCCAAGTTCTGTACTGCTCTGCTGCCATTTCCCATTCCGTGCGCAGAGAGTGCCAGTCCACCGATGTCCGTCGTCGCGGATCTCTCCATCGGACCGCCAAGGGCTGCTCTTCAGCTCTACGACGCACCCGGTCCAGTTCACTTCGCTCTCGCAGCATCACTTCTTCAAGTCCAAGGCCAGCTACGCCTTCAACAGCAGCCATCACTTCGCTTCACTCCGCAGCGCTTCGCGCTCAGTGCACAGTGCTCATCGAGACACGCCGCCTCGCAGCTCGTCTCATCCAGTTCACAGCTCAAGCTCGTGCGTCACCTCCGGACGTCCGACTGAGGTCCTGGCGTCTCTCGTTAGCCGCACACATCTATCCTTTCTCATGGCAGCTGTCTATTCCTTCCTCTACTTCTACTTCGTCCCTCCGGTCCTTAACTTCAGGAGGGAGGTGTTGGATATGTGCCTTTTGTGTGCTTCTCCTTCTTCTGGTAAAACCTGTGAAGGATATTTTCCTTCTTCCCGTTTGCCTGCATCACTTCGCCACGCATTCGTGCCATTGTCCTACCGCACCCAATCCTATGGACTTCGACCCAAGCCACGTTGTCAGTCGATAATTCTCCATCCAACGGCTCCACTCCTACTGCAATACTCCTCCGATTATTCCGTACTATACTGCTACAAGTTTCCCCGTTTGTTCCGCTAATAAACACTCGGTTTATTCAAGCTTGCTTTCCACTAGGTAAGCACAAGCTCAAGCGGAATACACAACAGCGGGGGACCAAGGCAAATTTTCATTTACAAATTCGGGGGTTGCTTCACTGGTTTGGGCCATATTTGCGACGAATTATTGCCTCGCAAGCCTAAAAATTGTTGTAGCGACGCTTGTGGCGGGCTATTTTTGGCTGAAATGGTCAAATTTTAGACAAAATGTTCCAACATAAGCACATAAATTGCTCTTGCGACGGGCTATTTTAAGCAAAACGCTCTGAAACAATACTTCAAAGCCATGAAACGAGCAAAAATCCGTCATCTGGGAAAACATCAAAGGGGAGCGAGGCATTTTTCCGGCGTCGGCCCAAGGCCGACGTCGAAAAAAAGTTTAAGGGCCCCACCTTACCATGCGCACCCCCTTGCTTGGATCCTAGGTACGCCACTGGTCATTAGGCTAGCGCCGCCACGAGGACGCGTATGATGTCGCAACGTTATTGTTTTTGAGAAATCAAAGTGCACGTCTGGCCCGCGGATATGAACTAGGGGCGATGCCTAAAAATCTGTCAAAAGCTTCCGTATACGGGCCTTACGCGGGCCTATCTGGGCCCTTCCAGGTAGGCCCGGCCTGGCCAGGGGCCCGCCCTTTTTTGAAAAATGGAGGCCCCGAGCCCGGGCCCTAGGGCCCGGTTGCACAGAATTGCCATATATGATCATGCATGCATTGATTCCAAGACAACACAAGTAAGCAATGTTTTGGTTGCTTACGGCGAAGACGCATTGTTAAATTACGTATTCGCATAAGAAAGGCCTACGAGTGCATCGCATGAGTAATCGAAATGCACGCAAAAGTATTGCGTGGCATTTTGGCTCGGCCTAAAGGGAATGCCACTGGAGGTTGCGCTTGCGGAATGACGCAAAAAAGCCATACCTTTCTTCTAAGCCGTACAAAAGATACTTTGAATTGCCGGATTTCTGGCGTCGTCTAACATTTAATGCAGGAACGAACATGCCATGATGGGCCTGATTTCCGTCGTGACGTAGCAGAATGAAACGAAATACCTATCGTTTCGTTTCTTAGCTGAAAGGTGCATTGAATTTACGTTGACGGACCCTTGTTGTGAAAGGCGGCAAAGATTTTCTATTGTCACTAGGCGCTGATGCCATATTTGAAGTCGAAACTGACAAGCTCCCTTGCAGTCTAAGGCACCTAAAGTCATTCTTGCAGCTACGTATGATCCGGGACGAAATGAGCCCAGAAACACAAGGAACAATGTTTCGGGTGCCTCTTGATGTCGATGCTTTTTTTGTGTTAGGTACGTTTCGCATACGAGAGACCTATGAGTAGGCACAAAGCTCATCGAAAAGCACGCTGATTCGTAAAGTCTTGCCTGACAGTCACATGTTACTAAAGGAAGTATCACTGAAGACTGTGGCGGCAGATGACGCAAACGTCCATACCTTGTTTCGAAAGAGTGCCGCAGGTACTTTGGCCTCACGGATTACCGGCGCTATCCGGCATTTCATCCAGGAACAAAAAACGAGACATGCTAAGCCGCAACGGGTGTACATGATGGCCTGTACTTCCGCCACGACGTGTCGGAGTATGTGGCGGAACTAACCCAAAGTTCCGTGCCTTGCTTCTAAGGAGTAGAAAAGTTGCTTTTGACCTCTCGGATTACCGACCCATTTCAACATTAATCCAGGAACAAGGGACGTAGACTAATTCCGCTCTCGGGAAGCGTAGGATGGCGACGACGTTATTGTTTTTCAAGAAATCAAAGTGCAACGACGTGGCGGAATTGGTGGGAATGTGGCGATGCTAAAATATTACTGGAGGTGAACAGCAAAACAAGAGAACCGGCACCTTGGTTTCAAAAGGGGCTAAAGTTACTTTGATCTTTCCGATCGCCGTCACTCAACATTTGATTCTGAAATGTGTTCGTAGACTAGCACCTTTTTCTGGAAGCGTAGAATGTTGACGGCGTCACCCTTTTTTGACGAATCAAAAGTGCAGAGCTCGGTATTGGAAGGATACCGAGGCCGGTCGACATTTAATCCGGAAACACACGGGCATCAAGGCTAGTACCACAATGAGGACGCTAGGATGTCGACGGCCTTATTGTTCTTTGAGAATTCAAAGTGCACGACGTGGCGAAATTGGTGGGAATAATGGCGTCGACCAAGATCTTAGGAGTGTTGCGTACCTTCTTTTTGGGAGAGAGCGAAAGTACAAGTGATTCGTATTTCTAACTGCAGAGACGCTTGTCTGAGCTTTGAGGCTACCTTTAGTTTGTCCGAATGTCTCCGAAGGCTAGCGGCAATGCGTCCATTGGGGACCCGGTAAGTTAACGAAAACGTTTAAGCTGATTTTGTTATAAATATTAGGACTTTTAACACCTTTCATCAAGCCTCCATCCCAATAGCCAGAAACCTTCATATATTCGGATCCCCCCCCCTCTCAGAGCCTCTACGGACATATGCGAATCGTTAGACTAAAATAATGAGACCATAGATCATAGGATTTACGCTAACGGGACTCCAAAACCTCTATTAACGCTCTACCTTATATTCAGATTTTATGCACTGCGAATGCCCCCATACCAACCAGTAGCATCTTACATATGGCATTTTTGCTTGTCTTTCAGTCTTTCTGAATAAGTATTGATGCCTCCCCAGTGACATGTAAAGTAGGGAAACTTGCATAGCTGAGCGTAGTTCAGATCGTGGCTGCATTCGGCGACCACAACCTCATCATGGAAGCGATCCCGGGATGCATCGTACTTGTTGGCTACTTCCTTGTAGGGACGTTCGGCAACTTGAACATTGCAGCGGCGACGCTTTTTAATCGGTAAGGCACGCTAGACCGATGAAATTGAGGGTCCAGGCCCGAGTCTATGGGTTTGTCTAGCCTGGTCGGTATGGGCCTGGAAGTTTCGCTGCTGGACATTCCACAAGTCAGCTGCCAGGCAATGGCCTCCAAGTTTGATCGTAGGTGTAAAATTCGCAAACATACCTCGTTCAGTCACATTTAGTCCTCCCAAATGGACTCGGGTTGTCCATCCCTAAATCAGCCTGATCCGAATTTCACCGTAGACATCACAGGAAATTTCTACGTCTAATCTAAGGCCATAGTTTTATGGGTAACAACGGAGCACTAGTTCAAATAGCCGTGAATAGATGTAAGAAAGAGAACATGACGGTGAACATAACCGTTACTTTAGGTTTACGAGGACATAAGAAGTACGAATTCTCGATTTTTTCAAACTTTCTTGCCCGACAGGTCTGACCGGGCTTAAGGGGTATATTTTCCGGTTACTGGGCATCCAAGAATAAAAATAATCCATCGCTTAGAAACCTCCGCGGCACCTGCAACTTCCTCATCGCGATGGCATCGCTTTTCGATTCCGTCCACATGTTCGCCCACGTCAACATGTCCTACTTCGTGTTTACGCGCATTAATCTCGTTCCACTTTCGCAATGTTTCCACGTCCAGGCATTGCCTATCGGGGCCCTCATATCTGGTGAAATTGTCTTACTGCTCATTGGCATGGACCGGCTCTTCAGCTTGTTGTCTCCGACGACGTATGCCTCCCGACAATACAGACGACGAACATATAAAATGAACGTTTAGGCATCGCTCGCTCAACAAGGGCCCGTATCTGACTGGATGTCTTCTGGTGTGTGTCGTACCGAGCGCCGCGTACCTCTACCTCGGGTACCTGAATCAGCAGGCAAATCCGGATCAGTAAGTGCTTAGCTCGTCGCATTCGTTTCCGTATAAAGCGGTATGGAGTCAGTTTTTTGGAACCTCACTCATTTCTTCGACGGGGAGCCACATTCTGCGGGGAACCAAGCGCAACGTCTCTTTAACTTATCCAAATATCGAAGCCTAAACGCACCTGCTTGTCTAAGATGCGTGAAGATATCCCTGGTTCCCTGTCGATAAATACTCGGAGGTAACAACTTCTTGACTATCGACAACCATTTAGGCCTGTATTCTGCCTCATCATCGAGGGCATCCACGGATATCTGGTCGAATGGTTCTCCATGCTCGGCATGGCCGCCAACCTTGCAACGGTAGCTTGCTACGGCGTTGTTTTCGGCTACATGCGCAAGCCAGGTAAGAATCATGTGGTTTCTGCTTCTCATATCAACGACGGCTTTTGTGCAGTCGGACAGTGACCTGTCTAAGTGACTTTCTGGCCACCGGCGGCCATGCGCCATGGGCCTAAGTCTCGGCAAAGACCCGAAAATGCGTTTGCTTCCCCCCGTACCACCGCCTTCGCAAATTTGTACAGGCTGAATCCTTGCCCTTTTTAAAAGGGAGGGGTCTCTTAATCGTTAAGTGCATAATCTAAAATGGTTACGCATAAGACACAAAAGCGCCGTAATAGCAGTTTCGGCTTTAGTGGCTAAAATTTTCCGCTCATGACGCCGACCCGGGCCTGCGTGGCCAGGTCAGGCCAACATGGCTAGGCCCGGCCCAAATTTGGCAAACTGAGGCCGTCCATAGGTCCCGGGTGGTGATGACCATTGCCAGTGATGAAAGGAGACTCTAGCTCAGTCGCGCATACTAAAACGACTTAGGCGCCGGCGGAGCGAACAAGCGCATTCTTAAATCACTGATGTGGATCGTCGGCGTCGTGTGCGGCAGCTGGCTAGTAACCGTCACCTACGTCACCATCATGACAAAGTTTCTGAACCTGTCGCCACCTCAGCAGGCGATAAGCGTTGTCTACTCGGGGTTCTTCATCAACTTCGGATGCTCCTGCAACTTCTTCATCCTGTATAACTGCAGGTAGGGATGTCGTACGGCTCGGCTCTACCAACCATGGGCAACCGGGCCGGGCCGGGCCCGGGCCTCGATTTCGGTAGAACCAGCCGGGCCCCGGGCCGGGCCTGGGGTAGGCCCGGCCCGGCCCGTTTAGGCCTGTTTCAGGGCTCAGAAATTGCCATATTTTGGTTAAATATTCAGTCATTTTTGGTAAATTAGTCAAAAAGTCGCTCTGGCGGTGCCTGCGGCAAGCTATTTTAGGTGAAAGTACTCGAATGTTGTATTTTAAACTCGTTATAAGGGGCAACACTTTAACCTATGGAAAGTACCAAAGGGGGACCAACGGGGCTTTTCCTCTCTTGCCTCAGAAGTCAGGCCCGCCGGGCCCGGGCCTCGATATGAAGGCCCGTTGCCCATGGTTGGGCTCTACGTAGTCTAATATACCGGGTACATGCCTCCTAACACACATTCCCCTGTTTGGATGGATCGCCGGAGTGGGAGGAAGACTTCAACCCTGTGCAATGGGCCTCCAACAGAGGCAAAAAGCAAAGATCAAGTTGCTAAGTTTCTACAAATCGAATATCGCGGATTTAGCAAATAGCCTGCCACAGACGCCATCACAGCGCCTTCACGGATTTATTTTGGCAAAACAGACCAAATTTTGTCAATTTTTGAGCCCCTAACTGGCCCTTTTGGGAGGTACTTTACAAAACTGGCCACTGGCCTCGCGTTTGCAAAGCCAGTAAGCATTTTCCTAAAATAAACCTAATTCGCCAACTTGGGAAATGCCCGCGAGAGAAGGCTTATCGGATGCACACTCTTTCCCGCTCTACATAAGAACTTTTTTAGTACCGAATACCGTCGCCAGCTGCGCAAGCAACTAAACGTACTCTTCTGTGGCACCTCACTTTTCGGCGGCAACGAAGTAGCGCCTCGGTCCGTCACTAACTGGAATCCTGCATCAAAGCCATCTGAAGCTTCAGTGGATAACATCAGTGTCGCATAAGTCTTGACTGCTTTGGCTATACATATTTTGCTAGACCAGGTCTGCTTCTCGGTCCTGTCCGTGCAGGCCATAGGCCACTGTCCGTCATACCATTTACGTACGCATGCATTTATACATGCGTACTAGAGATCGGCACTGGTACCCCGTGCCGTATCCGTACCCGTGGTGCCCCCTCCCGTGCCATGTAGCCGTGCCGTGGTGGACCCAAGAATGCCTGGCCGTGTACACTAACGCGGCATAAACCACGGCTTGGGTTGGCACGGCTTGGCAAAACACGGCTTCTTTTTGGCACCCGGGCCGAACCCGTACCCGTGGTGGACCCTCCCGTGCCGTGTTGCCGTGCCGTATAATGTGGATACGGGTACGGGTGTGGCCCGTACCTTGGCGCCGAACTCTAATGCGTACCGTACCAAGCGGTACCGCATGTAGAATCTCATTTTGCGAAATAAAAATGAATTCGCTTGATCGCGATTACGGTAAATGGTGTTCAGGTTCGGGTACCTGTTCAAACAAAATATACTTCATATTTCACAATGTCGGGCTGGCACGCTTTCATGCCTGTCTTGTGCTTGCGCTACGTCATGCGTCATGTCTGGAATGCGCATGTACTTCCATGCACAACACGAAGTGCTGTGTACAACGTATAGCTGACGTCAAGACACGGCAAGCAGATGCATACCAGGGGGCATACAAGCGGTACTGGATTAAAGGTCTTCAAAACAATCTCCCGGTATCGGTCATGAAGTGAGACACGTGGATTTGTCAGAGGTCGAAGTTATGGTAAACGCTGCTACCATCGCTGAGCAACCCTGGACGCAGGCCCAACTTTTCGGCCCAGGCCCGGTCCGGGCCCGATCTTTGGGCCCAAGGCCCGGCCCGGCCCGCCCCGGGGCGGGCCCGAAAGCCAGGGCCCGGGCCCGGGCCCTTGGACCTTGGCCAAAAGCCCAAGGTCCAAAATCATGTTTTACAAATACATATTTGAACTAAGATGTGTGCGCCCGGGCCCAGCCACACGGCCCAGCCCGCGGCCCGCCCAAAATGCGGGGACGGCCCGGGCTCGGGCCCGGGCCGGGCCGGACCCAAAAGCCCGCGGGCCGACTGACCCGCGTCCAAGGGTTGTCGCTGAGTACGCGGGATGCAAGAGCTACTGACGTGTTCGGTCAACAAGGTCGTCGCATTGCTCTTTACTGCAATTATGATCTTTTCCTCTCTGGTATGCTGACTGTTTTGCGCACCTTTGACAAAAAATGCGTCCGCCGCGCGCACGAATCGACAACGCGGTTATAACGACGCGGCTGTTGCGCCAGCGTTAGCGAAACCGAGTACATTGGCCGGTTCACCGCTCAGTCGCTGGGTCAATGTGCGGCCCTCGCACGCGCCACGGTTCGCGTCATTATCGCGCGTGTCACGCGGCCGCCGAGTGACGCGCCCTCTCTCGAAGACGCAGAATCGATGGGACCTTCATGCTGTGCGTCGGTCGCCACATCCGCGTCGGTCAATAGCAAGCAGTTCGTCCGCCCTTGTTTTGCAGCGTGTCTTCTTCCTGTCCTTCCAAGCGGCCGTTGAAATTAGACAATGTTCGAACTTATCGTTTCATCACTTTGTTGTAACAATGCAAGCTTTGAGTTGGAAATTATTGCTCTGTCTAAGACGATAATCCAAATGTTCTCGGCATGCATCCAAATTTTTAGCATATTCTCTGTTGCGGCTTTTATTGCCAAAGTACGACGGGCATGCTCTTTAAGCTTATCTGCGTTTGATGTTTCATCCACTACCAAAACCACTTGGTGCTGTTGCTACTCAAATTAATTTTGAAATTCCGATGTGCAATTCAGTGCTTTCGATATTCGGAGATTTCGTTTCGCATTTGGAAGTATTCGAAACTGTGGGGGTTCCAGAAGTTCCGTTTGTGTTCTTGCTTACCGGCTCGGAACGCATCCGATACGATCTTCATTTTGCTTTCTCCGTACATCCACTTGCTTGAATGTTGACGACTTGCAGCTACAGATGCTCCCCAACGAGGTCCTTCACGAAATTCTGCGCTGTCTGTCCCGACGCTTTCTTGACCCGTTCGAGATCGCCAGCCGTCGGTTAAACGCTTTGATAAACGCTCACATTGACGAGCTTCCGCTTCGTCCCGTCTGCATAATTGTGCGCAGCGACGACTTCGTCCGCTTCAACGGTAGGTTCTCCGCCGTATTTGCGTACAATATTTATGAGCGTGTCGTTAAGACATGCAGACGCTAGTGACGGTTGCCTTCGACGACCTCGGTGCCGTGCTGAGAGGTGTTTTTGTGCAGCGGGCAAACATCCCCGCGCTGGACGAAGCGCTCTTCGAGAAGCTCCTTCCGCATGCCGATTGTCTTCGGTAAGCGCTTGCGCATTCATTTGGGCATGTCATTTTTTTAAAAGATTCGGTGAGCAATACTTTTTTTGGTCAGGCTGTCTTGGATTTCCGATGGGTTTCCCGCTCATAATCCCAAATAAAATGGCAAATTTTTAATTCAGAATGGATCATAAAACGGCCATTTGCTAGGCGTCGACAACGCAAGTTTATTTGTAAGCTTAAAAATACGTTGCTTACTCTGACGGCCTGGATTTTTTCTCATATACCTCAAACGTTTCAAAATTTATTGCGATTCTGAATAAAAATCAACCTCATGAGCTGACATAAAATTTCCAAAATTTTTTTTTGGAATGGATAAAATTGTCTTTCAGCGAGTCCGTCTGCCGGGTACCGTGGAGTTTCGCTTCACAGGAGCTCGTCACTCGGGCCTTTTCCGAGCTCTTCTTCGCCCGGGAAATTCACCTCGACGATCGCCTCTGCGTGGCCGGCTCGGGCGATTTCTGGGGCTTCACGAGCAATTTCGTGGAGCTGCCCTGCGTGCAGCACTGCCGACTGCTCGGCCTCGGCAGCGTCGATCTGCTGCTTCGGATTCGCGATCAGCTCGTCCATTGGCTGAGCAGTGGTGGCCCGAAGAAGACGTTCAGCGTGCGCATCGACGTTCCCACCCCGCCGGGGTATCTCTTAGGGCTTGCGCGCCTTGTGCTTCGGGTAAGCTGCAGGCCTAAGGCGTGGATTTATTGTGCAAGCAAAGTTGCGTGAACTGGGTTGGAGAACTTGTTCCGCTCAAAACATATGACCACATTCCCGCGGAATTTAGCCCGCCGCAGTCAATTCCACCGAAATTTTGGCCTAAATTTTACGATTTCGACTTAAAACTTCGTCCGGGCGTTGCCTGCGGCAGATGGTCAAAGTCGAAATGGGCGGGATTTTTTCGATGACCGGGACCGAGACCCGCCCATCCCTGTTAGGAATTACGATGTGATCCTATTTTGTGGGACTATAAGCGTGGTCTCCTGATGACGACGGCTACCAGGTACATGCATTCTGCAAAATGCCGGCTGTATTTTCAGGCAGTTTGAAAAATGCCGCTTCACGAATATTTTGGTGATGGCTCCTGAACCAAAAAGTAGACGTAGAGTCAGCAACGACATGCGAAATACGCCGCTATTCAGAGATTCCGTGTAAGCGTCGCCGCTGCCGAATTCGAGCTCATCGTAATCGCTCTTCGAGACGTCGAGCAGAGCTTTTCTGAGTACCCGTCACTGAACGTGACTAACGAGCGTACCGGCGAAATGCTCAGCGTCAAGTCGGAGAAGATCGTCGACAGCGGTCAAGACTACGTCCGGGTCTCCTACAATCGACGTCCACAAGCCCTACACGATTCATAATTGTCTTATGTTTCGGCTTCACTGTGGCAGGTTAACAATAAACTTGTTGTGCTTTGCAGACTTGTGCCACTTTTGTGTAAACAGTACTGCAAGCTAATTAGCAACTGCGTTTCCTGCACAGCTCATACCCCGAAAATGTTTGGGAAGCTTGGCTGGGAGCCGTGGCTTCAGGCATGCATTATTCCGTTAAGTTCATAGGGTTTCCTTATTCAGTACTCCAGCCGAATGGGCCCATCTTAGAGGGGCCTTACATTCCTATTCCGTTTGCGGGCCATAGGTTCGAGAAAAACGTTGGCTACTAGGAATTGACACAGTTTCCCCTAGTATCCAAGTAGCCTGTCCTATACGAGCTGCATACTAAAAATGTCAATAAAGCATGGCTTGTTGGACCAACGTAGCAGAAAGACCTGACAGAAACTGACCAGAAAGCAACTTAGCTTCCCAGGAAACAACTCAAGCAGCCTCCGATATTGGGCTTCCCATGATTGCTAGCTCTAGTTTTACATTTAATGTGCTCGATTCCCGCGTGCTGGCAACGTCGATGGTAACAATGCAAGTGAAAAATTCCGTTTGCTTATTAGGCGAAGATTCAAAAAGCCCTTCGTCTAGGTTGCTCGACAAGCGCATGGCCAAGCTTCACGAAACAGAAATTTGTTGGCTTTTGAACGTCATGTGCCTTCCTAGCAGCATTTTTTTAGAATGGGCTTAAATGCTTTAATGTCCTTGTACTTATGTTCTTATTCGTTTAAAACCTTTTCTTGCATTCGTGGCTTTTCGCAACTAATCGCTTTGTTCGACTCAAGCGTCATGCAGCTTCCTGCAGAAACACTTCTTGAGATTTTCTCATTTGTAGACTACGGGTCGCTGGTTTTTCTACAGCTAACTAATAGCTCATTCTTCCATGTTTGCACTTCGAAGAGGGAACTTCTGGCTCGTAGAAGAGCTTTTAGCGTCTGCTGTGGACGCTTCGACACTATCACCGTCTACGAAATGCTGCACGACACCCATCTGTCTATTCGCTCATTTCCGGCCGCCACCGCAGAGGAGGCGGAAGGTGCGGTAGCTCAAACCATGATAGTCGTCGGAGCACATAATGTACTGGAATGCAAGCTCAAAGTGCCGGGACTAGCGACCTCCATCGACGAGCTTGTTCGGATGTTCCCAGCACTGCACTGCGTGGAGCGCCTAAGTATCGACGAATTAAACGGCGATGCAGCCGATCTGCTGTCCATTCTACGAATGTTCGGAAATCTGAAGCAGCTCTCCCTTCATCCTCCGCCGATGCGATTCCGCTGGACGCTTCTGCGGCTTCCGACATTTCTTCGCCTTAACTATCTGAGCATTTTTATGGAAGATGCAACGGATCGCAATCCGTTCGATCCGCAACTCACGGAAGACGAAGCGGCGCTTTACTGCTTGCAAACGACTGACCATGGAGGTCAGAAAGGAGGACAGTCTTTGTTGGAGACTGAACATTGTCACGTCACTTTGCGGAACGCATAATGACGGTAAGTTGTAGGTAGTGCAAAATGATGCATAATGAGTGGCGGCCGCATGGGGGGGGGGGTTAGGGCATGGTATTGCATGCTCTTTTCAGCTGCTCGCGAAGACGCGCGTTCCGTTAGGATACGTCCATAAAATATAGCTGGGGGAAAGGGCAAAAAAACCTGATATGGTGGGGGGGAAAGGACACTTTTAAGTTAAGTGTTTAGGCATCTTGATAATCGGGGGGGGGGGGTTCAAGAAGTGCGTTGTCAGGCCGATATTTTCTAATTTTCTAGACGCTACCTTTCCATTCGCCCCAGCCGATTCTCGGCAAGTTTTTTCAAAGCAGCGATAAATGTTTGGTTTTTTTGCTCCGCTGGCTAATGTTCGAACAAACCTGTATGTAAAATGGCGCGGTCGAAGGACGTCATCTAATGGGAAGAGGGAGGATGCACACTGAAACCACTTTAAGAAGGCGTTTTTTCGCGGCCGCTATGCTAAATGGTACTTTCAGATTGTTTCGGGAAAGGCGACCACGCTTTCTGTGGAATTTTATTCGGATGAGTCGCCAGCTCCCAGCGTGGATGAATTCGATGTTTCGTTCGTCGCCGGCGAGAGCCCAAGCTGGGATTATTGCACGATTTACACTTCTAAAACTTGCAATGTACGTGTCCTCATTCAAGACTACTACTCTTCGACATACCCTCGTATCTTGTATCGCATTGCTGTCACCAACGATCCGACACCAAAGTTCTACTATGATGTGCTGAGCGTCGGTCGCGGCCTTGGTGGCTAATCATATGTATTTACTTGTATTTTATTTACGTATTCGAGAACGGCACACCAACGAATAAACCGTGACAAGTTAAACGGGTAACGTAATGCGACGACACCAAGGCCGCCTGGCCTATCGAAGCCAATTTCCTGACCGTCAAACCGCCAGGTGCCCCTTGGCCGCGACCTGGAAAACTTCCAAAACCGCTAGGTGTCCGCTTAAAAGCCCAAAATCCTGGCTCGGTGCCTTTCCGAGCTTCTGGACTGGTAGAGGCGCTTCGTCAGCCACCCGGCTAACCTCCCCATACACCTTGTCGTCCAAAGCCGCTTGCTACCGCCTCCCTGTTGTGCGGCCGGTCCTTTAAAACCGCTTGCTGACCGCGTAGACCTCCGAAGTCGCCTTGTTGCCGGACGGAAAGAATTTTCCATATGGAAATGCCGTTTTATCGAGGTTATCATGCTTTGCACATTCTACATCGTGCGATACGATTAAACGACCCGCAAAGCTTTATTCTCTTCCCTAGATATTTCGAGATGGCCGCCCACTTCAATAAGTGGCCTCACATGCGCGACAAGCATTGCCTCGGACGGGGCAATGCGATTTCTATTCACATCCCAGAAGTGAACTTTACCGTTGCAGGTAAGCACCGTTAAGGAATGGTCGATAGGCGACCAATCATTCTACGGAATAAACTCTGTCGATATAGTAAATTTTGTTTTTTAGAATTAATTTTAAGAATTCAGTTGTAGTAACCTTTAAAGTGGACGCGACAAAAGTGGAGTTGTGTATTTGGTTTTAGTTGTTTGATGCTGAGGCGTAATAATCTATCAGTGCGCTACGAGCTCTCCCGAGTGCATTACGAGTAGGTAACTCCGCAAACCTGAGAAGTAAGTTTTCCATGTTCTTGCTTAGCCTGCTCCTACTTTGCATCTTCCTGCGTCGCATGCTCCTGCTTAGCATGACCCTGCTTTACATGTTCATGTGTCGCATGCTTGTGTTTCGCATGCTTCTGCTTCGCATGTTCCTGCATCGCATGCGTCTGCATCGCATGCTCCTGCGTCGCATGCTCATGTTTCGCTATGCTTATGTTTCGCATGTTCCTGCGCCGCATGCACCTGCTTCTTGTGTTCCTGCGTCGCATGCTCCTGCTTCGCATTCTCCTGCTTTACGTCCAGGACCTCGAAGCTAAACACACAGTTTAAGCCAGAAGACAAATAATAAAACAAACTGCATAGTTAACTCTAACTAAGACTACACAACTACTTGGTGCAACAAGCAAACAACTAGGAACTGCACCGTTGTGCCCTACACTTAGAGTGCAACAACCCACGGCCTTCTTCGACCGCCGGCTCCTTTGCACGTTTCCCCGCGAATTTGGCTAGCACTGGCACCAACCTTCATCGAGAACACGCTAGTACTCATGCCACTTGCTGTGCTAGGGCCAGGCTTACCACATAATTCGCGCGCGAGTTCACAGGTTCGCTTGCACCACTTACTACTCGCGATCAGAATCGGTGTGCCAAGAACAACGTCGTAGTTGGCATTTTCTTGCACCAGGAACTTGTGCTCTTCTGCAGTATCACTTGCAGACGTTTGGAGCATGCAATGACCAACGCCCAAGAATGCCATAGGCGAACCAGATGCATCCTTCAAGTTGACTCCAGGCAGGTTACCGAGAACTGCTGGCAACGTTGAACCGCACACATTTCCTTTCTGAAGCACGTCACGGAGGCAAGGCTTGCTGATGATGTTCACCTGCGAACCAAAGTCGAAAAGCGCCTTAACAGTCACGCCATTAACCGGAACGGTGCTTCGCACTGCACGCCAACGACACCTCGGATCAGTTCATCTTCCGTGTCCCTTTCAGCGCACATGCTCAAGAACGCTTCCACTGTGCTTACCCGAAGACCAGCGTCTGCATGCTTACACTCAAGTGGTGCGGATCACTCTGCTGCGCTTCTGGACGACACTGCCACATTGGCATGACCCTTGTTCGGACAGTTTGGACGAATGTGGCCTTTTTCGCCGCAACCATGGCAAGCGGGAGGGCTGAAATTACTGAACTTGACCTGCCCACTTGCATTGGCATCAGAGCCACTGAGGCTCTTCTTCGGGCACTCAAAACTTCTGTGGCCTAGTTCACGACAACTGTAGCATCGGTAGTGACTCTTCGGCCAAAACCAACACTACCGTTCCTCTGCGCAGGCACACTTTCATAAGCGCTTGCGGGCTGCACATTGCTGTTTTGAATCGACCACTATCAGTTTTACCAGACCACTGAAGTGCCTGTTTTGCAGTGCGCTCATACGCGATGACTAAGTCCTTTGCCGTTGGGAACAGCGGGCTGCCCATTGGAACGGTTCGCAAGGCTTGTTCCACTTGAAGAGCAAGCGTAGGATCACGCAGATTTTTCAGCAACACCTGGATCTTGACGCCATCGATTATCTCGAAGCTCGAATCATCGTAGGCCTCACACACTTTCGTTTCCAAGAAGATGATGAAGATCAAGTACGACTCGTCCCCCTTCATGCGCAAGCTATGCGCACGCTGTTGCTTAAGCAGCATACCCGTTCGACTGTTATCCAGTATCAGATTCTTCATCCGAAACTCAAGCTCGTCGTAGGTGATGCTAGACTTACTGTCCCAGCTACTGAGGATGCTACGGTAAACCCTCTTCGCTTCACCAGCTAGATACTCACCTAACATGTCCACCTTAGTGTCTTCGGAGCAGGGACCGTACCTATGCTTGTACATCCTGAGAAACTCCGACAGTCCCATTTTGTCTTCCTGGGAGCACCTCAAGGTGCTCCCAGGAACACCTTGAGGGGTGGTGGCGCAGGAACGGACTGAGTTCTAGCGAACAACTCTACCACTTCCCGAAGAGTAACCGGGTCGCTAGCCGTACCTGCCGGTGTAGCAGTAGGACTTGGAGAAGTCGAAGACTTTACTCGGTAATGGTCCGAGCTGGAGGTTGCCGGAGGCGTCGACAAAGAAGCCGATTTCCCGTGCTCGCTCGACGAGCGACTGCTTGGTGCCTTAAAGTGGCCAGTTACTTTGGGTGCTTCACCAGGACGTGTACCTCCAGAACTCGAAGCGAGTTGCTTCTCGTATTCCGCAATGGTTCGCTGCAGGTTCACGTTGGCGGTTTTTGCACTTCGAAGCTGCGATTCCAGGTCAGCGATGCGAGCATTGTCATCCTGAAACACAGAACTGTCACTTGAGCAGACATGCTTCTTGTACTCAGCAATCTGTTGTTCGAAATTGCGGTATTTGAGCTGGATGTGGGCTAGGACGCCTTCTACGTCGTTATCAGTTGTGCCCAGGAAAGTGGTGACAGCTTCAAGTATCCCGACCTTGTCCGTATAGGCCAACAAGTCCGTCTGTGCCCCAGAGAACTTCTCCTGCAGTTCGGTACACTGACTTTGCAGGTATGCTTCGGATGCTTTCAGGTCAGCTACTTGCCGTTGGAAGCCTTCTAGTTGCAGTTGCCGGTCGTCCCTATCCTTAGCTAGGGCTTGCTGAGCTTCCATGGCTTGATTGTAGTCAGAATCACGTCCGAAATCCATGTGGGTCGAACCGGATTCTGCCATCCTTTCGCAAATATCCCGAGACATTTTGCCTAGAACCGTGTCGTAGATCTGCGTGTAAGCTGCCTGCTTATGGCCAAGTAATGCCTGAATTGCTGTGGGGTCGTGCGTGTTTGCAACTGCCCACTGCAGCAGCTCTTCCAGGGACCCACGATATCAGTCCTAGCATTCTCCATTAGGTCGCGAAACGCGACTGCTCGGACCCCGGGATGTACCACTTCCCTAACCGGTTCGGGTTCCAAGTCATCCGGTACTGCTTCCACGAGCTTAACGAGGTACTGGTTGAGGGCGGGCCCCACGAGCTGACCGTATCCTTAAACATTTGTGGATTAACCAGCCTTATGCTATCTAGCTTTTCCTGGGTGACCTGCATAAGCTGGTCGCCGTACGCGTAACACAGCTTGTCTACCTCTTTAGCCCAGTGGCTTACTTTGTCCTTGGCAGATGCATTGGGATCTACCTCCATCGGCGTACCATCAGCGGACGACAGCTCTAAAGAAGCCACTGATGAATGTCCATGCACTTGATGCTTACTTAAATTCGGCGGCACAGGAGCGTTGCCTTCGTTATCAGGTGCTGCGGCTCCAGTTCCTGCGTTCTCAGTGCGAGGTGGACCTAAACCTGTAGCTGTCACTTGCATTTTACTTTGGTTCTTACCGAAACCAACAACGTTAACGTTAACGTTCTTCTTTCCGCCAGCCGTACGGTTCTTCGGATCCTCGTTTGACGGCATTTTCTTAAAAAAATCCGTTAGACTGCAGACAAGAGTCCCGTCAAGTTCAGTACTAGTCCACTTTGCCGAAAGTCCTGCCAACTAGACCGAGTTTTAGTCCAGCGAAAGGCAAATGACCCGCAAATTGCAGACAATTTGAAACAGTCAAGTTGACCGCTTAATCAAAGTACCCAGTCCGCTTTTTAGACCAGTAAAGTTGTGGTTGGCACAGTTGCCAAGTTCGTTGCGAACTAGGCGGCCCCCATATAAGGAATTGACGGCTGATTAAAGGCCACCAACTCCCCTTAACCACAACCTTGATATGCGCACAATGAACGTAACAGGGGACTATGCAGTAACCTAAAAGGACCAGAAGAAACTTGCAACTGGCCGAATGAAATACGTAGAATAATAGCGATGTAGACGATCAACACGATTCAGGAACCCACTCGATGACTGACGAAACACACTCCGTATCCACCACGCGTAGGACGGAATGCCATAGGCGAAATGCAACAACAGCGGGAATTCAAACGGGGTTTTAACTCGCAGCCTTAAACGGCGGCATTTGCCCGTCACGGACCTAACTCCGCGACGGCGCAAAGCCGCAAGATCCACACACAAAATGGCCTCACAAGGCCCAGCCGACGCCGAAGGCGGCACAGCACCAAGCTTGAGGAAGTCGCGTCGAGAGCCGCGCGCATTAAAAACGGCTAATTTCCGACAAGAATGCTTATGGTCCGCATTTTCCTGCTTTCCGTCGTCCTGCCTGTGTACTTCTGCGTCACGTGCTTCTGCCTTGCATGTTCCTGCTCCACATTCAGTATGTTGTACCGAGCCTTGTGGGCTTCAGACCGGCCGGTCGGAGCAATGCTTGTGAAACACGGCTAGCGTCGCTCCGTGTGCCTTGGCGCATGCTAGAGTCTAGCCCTTTGTAATTCAATAAAGCAATTTGTCAATGTTTCGACAAGCTTTGCAAGTACAGCTAATTTCGACGACGTCTGTATTCAGCCTTTGTCGAGAACTGCAAATTTGTGGGTAAAGTATTGTTCAAACGTCTCGTTGAGGATGGAACGGTCGAACCAATGACTGAACTGGGGGTAACGTGGACGACGTGAACCTTCCGTCGCCTCAAAAAGCCGAAGTAGAACTGGAAGTAGTCGTAGCGTACGTTACCGCTAGACAAGCGGGTCCTAGCAGTTGTACAAGCGGAATGTGCGAGAGCCAGGTAAATTTACCTACGATCATGTCCGACAGTTGTAAAACAACTGCCTAATAATTATTGGTTAAAAAAATCCTAAAGTACACCGAAACGGACCCAACCTCAAAAAAGTCGATCTTGTAACATTGTTGCCGTATAACTCTTTGCGCGCAATCGAACCACCAGGGTTGGGCACTACAGTGCCAGGGGCAGTATACAAGAACGCGCCTCATTTTTCCTCAGTTACGACGCTGACAAAAGTCCGCGGTCCCATGAAAACTTTCACTCCTGGGAAGGGGAGAAACGGGGATGGCGGACGGGCCTCCCTTTTTTTCGAGATGCAGAATCATTCAGATGGCGGAATAATGGATTCATTTGGTCGTTGGGAATGATATTTACCGGTAGGGGGTTCGGGTCATGTACTTTTACCTGTCCTATCCAATGATTCCTGTTTACCATGCCTTCATGCCTGCGTCATGCTTGCAGTAAGTCATGAGTCGTGTCTGGAATGTATGTATACTTCCATGCAAGCACCAAGTGCTGGATACGACGTAAGTCTGACGGCCAACTAACAGAGTACACATACATACCAGACGGCAGTGAGGTATCTTCGTATTGGTCGCGAAAAGGACAAAACAGCTGGAATAGTCACTGGTCGAATTATTGTGAAACGCCGCTAGCATCTCTGAGTACTTGAGAGGCTAGTAAGTTACTAGCGTTTTTGGCCAACAAGGTCATCGCATTACTCTTTCGCTGTAACTACGATTTTTTTCCGTCCGATACGCTGAGTGTTTTGCGCAACTTTGACAACGAATGCATCCGCCGTGCACAAAAATGGACAACGCTAACACAACAACGCGGTTGTGGCGTCATCGTCGAGACGCTGTTGTGGCGCCGAGAAACCGAATACATTGGGCGGTTCACCGCTCAGTCGCTGGGTCAGTGTGCGGCCGAAGCACGCGCGACGGTTCGCGTCATTCACGCCCGCGTCACTCAGCCGCCGAATGGGTCGGCGAGTGACGCGTCCTCTCTCGAAGCCGCAGAATCGATGCGACCTTCACGCTGTGCGTCGGTCGCTTACGCCACTTACCCGTCGGTCAATAGCAAGTACCACGTACATATTTTTAGCATTTCACATATTTTACGGCCTTTATTTTCAAAGCATGACGGACAATGCTCAAGTTTTTCTTGCGTATAAATGTTTACGTCATTTTTTATATTTGGATTCGTTGTTTGCGCGGAACCAGGCTTCCGTCCGAATTAACTGAACTGAGAGTCGAGCTCATTTTGTCTGAACTTAATGAGTTGAAGTGAAGGTCAAGCTCATTTTATCTGAACTAAACTGAAAAACTTCAGTTCAGTTCATGCAAGTGAGCTGTATGTACCTTTAACCACTCAAAACGTTCCTCAAGAAGCGATGAGTTCTAGTTTAATCGGTTAAGTGATCCAAGCAGGTCGCCGTAAAGTGAAATTATGGTGCAAACTTCATTCGGAGATTGAGGTTTCCATCTCGGACAGGAAGGGAAGGATACCTAACGTGAAGTACAGTTCAGTCCCGCTGAGTTAGTTCACTAACGGTCCGCTCCAAGCAGATCTGCTAATCTCAACTTTGTTTTAACCGTTCTTCGATTCGACTTCCAAATTTAGATGCTCCCCAACGAGGTCCTTCATGAAATTCTGCGCTGTCTGTCCCGACGCTTCCTTGACTCCTTCGAGATCGCCAGCCGTCGGTTAAACGCTCTGATAAACGCTCATCTTGATGAGCTTCCGCTTCGCCCCGTGTGCATGGTCGTTCGCAGCGACGACTTCGTCCGTTTCAACGGTAGTTTCCCTACGGTTTTTGCGATGATCCTTAGGAAGCGCTTTTAAGACATGCACACGCTAGTTATGGTTGCCTTCGACGACCTCGGTGCCGTACTGCACGGTGTGTTTGTGTATCGGGCAAACATCCACGCGCTGGACGAAGCGCTCTTCAAGAAGCTCCTTCCGCATGCCGCGTGTCTCAGGTTAGTGTTGCGCTTCTGCTTTTCGAATCACGCACCGTAGCTCCTCGGATCAGTCTCCCGTTCGAATAAAACGCCGCTCTCGAATAACACCTACTTTCAAGTTTTTCTTTAGCGACCTTGGGTACAAGGACATAAGCCAGGGTTCCCAGACCCCCCCCCCCCCCGCGGCGCAGCCGGTTTTTTGTCGAATGCATCAAATTTTTTAAGTGGAAACTTTAAACAAAGTACAAACAAACCTCGGCGGCCTACAACTCGATTTCATTCGGAAATCGCGATATTTGGTGACTTCTAAGAGCCGACATGGCCAAAGCTTAGCTTGTATCGCCTGCGGCGGGCTAGAAGAGTGCCTTCACTTTAATTTTACGTTAAATTCGCGGAGGAATTAAGAACGAACCATAGCATAGCCCTTTGCCCGGCATCGCCAGCAGAAGTTCATTTGTAAAACCATTCGACAAAATTACTTTCGATTACTTTGACGGGGCGGTTATTTAATGTGCCAGGTGTCCCAAATAGGTTCTTTATTAGGGCATTCGCCCTTCAAACGGGGTCTAACGCCCCACTTTTGGTTTAAGAAAAGGAAATATGAAAAGTTGTAATTGACCAATGAAATTTCAGAGCCATTTTAACAAAGCCTTACAATTTTCTATGTAAAAACTCGTTGGCTTCGCCTGCGGCGAGCTAAAAGCGACGATTTCCTACGGAAATCGCAATGCTTGTTGGAATCTATGAAGTTTTGAGTGAAGGCCACCACCGGAATAGTCAAAATTTCGCTGGAATCGCCTGCGTCGATCCAAACAGTAATTTTCTGGCGGAAAGCACAAAAAGCAAACAGCGTGAGTTCGCTTTTTCGCCGCTAGCGATGCGCGCGCCGAAATAATTACAACCCTTCTCCCGGTGAGATGGTTTTTGACCGGCGGCGCCTTCCATCTGGGATTCCTGAACTACCACGTTTAAATGCATAAAAATTCTGTCACGTCGAATAAATTGCAAACGAAAAAATACCTAAACCGTTTCTTTACGCGGCGTAAACCACCCCACAAACAATCCCACAGAAAATCAGCAATTCGTTCCACTAAATGCCCCACCTGAGGACCTTTCTACCTTATGAGGCCAAATTCCTGTTGGGACCCCTGTAATGTGCCGCGAATGTACCTGGTTCTTCCGGATGTTCCGAATGCAATCTATGCCGATCCGAGACATATCCTCGTGGTCTTTACAAAAAAAATACCGAGATTATCACTGAATAAACAAAATCCCTCTTAAGAGTTTCCGCTTGCCGAGTACCCTGGAGTTTCGCTTCACAGGAGCTCGTCACTCGGGCCTTTTCCGAGCTCTTCTTCGCCCGGGAAATCCATCTCGACGACCGCCTCTGCGTGGCCGGCTCGGGCGATTTCTGGGGCTTCACGAGCAATTTCGTGGAGCTGCCCTGCGTGCAGCACTGCCGACTGCTCGGCCTCGGCAGCGTCGATCTGCTGCTTCGGATTCGCGATCAGCTCGTCCATTGGCTGAGCAGTGGTGGCCCGAAGAAGACGTTCGCTTTGTGCATCAATGTCCACACCCCGGCAGTGAATCTGGTGGGGCTTTCGCGCCTTATACTTCGGGTAAGCTGTAGACCTGATGTGTCGCAGGACATAATATGAGATGTTGGTCGAAGGCCTTGCGGGACTTAATACCGCGAAAGCTCTACTACAAGAATGGTTCTTGTATTTTTTCGTGGCGTCAAAAAGCGTTCTTGCATTAGAGATGTTCGTATTTACCTATTTCGTTTGAATTATCGGGCAAAGCCTAAGCCTACCCTTAAGTATAAACGTTTGGGAAATACACACCCAAACAGACCAAAAATTCACCAAAATTTGACTGTGACAAGTGACAAGGCTCGAGACAGGCAACGCAAAAAAAAACCGAGAATTTGAAAAATTAATGGGTAAGTTACTTTGATGACCTATAGCGGTGGGCCTTCCACTTACCGCTCAGCTTTCATGTGAACATCTGGCTGAACCGCCCTTATATGTGAAGACCTGGCGGACGGAAACATACCTATTTTTTCTCACCAATTTTTTCGTGAAAAAAGTAAAGTGGCAAGAAGAAAACGGCACAGTGTATGACGCAAATTTTTTCTCGCCAATTTTACTTTTTTATCACAAAAAATGTGAAAAAAATTGTCAGCCTTGGTGGACACCCAGATGACTAGCCAGTTATGCCGGTATTTAGCGATTCCGCGTGAGCATCGTCGCTGCCGAATTCGAGCTCCTCGTAATCGCCTTTCGAGACGCGGAGCAGAGCTTATCGGAATACCCGTCACTGGAAGTGACTAATGAGCGCACTGGCGAACTGCTCACCGTCAGGTCAGAACTGACCGTGGAAAACGGTCAGCACTACGTGCGAGTTTCCTACGTCCGCTGTCCACAAGCCCTTCAAGATTCATAACTGTCTTGTGTTCTTGGATATTTTAATGTGCCAGAATACCAATAAACTTGTTGTTTTTTGCCAACTCGTGACATTTTTTTGTGCGAGTACTACCACGAGCTGTACGAGCAATCGCGTTCCCTGCACTCCTCACAACTCATAAAAATGTTTGCGAGGCTGGATGGGAGTCCTGGAGAGTGGGGGCGGGGTCAGGCAAATGTTGACAAGGGATTGGGGTCACGGTTCACGTCAAAATCGACGCGAGCCGAAAGCAGTCATGTGTTAGGCTCGCCGCCAGGCACAAGTTTTCACTGCTTTCCCCACAGTTTCGTCTAAAACGTCGTTGATGTCGCCAGCGGCGGGTGTCGTTCCTGAATTCAGGCCCCCGTAAGGAATTCGCCATTTAAAATTCGGATGGGACGGAGGCGGCTCCGACAAAAATTTCCGCCGGAAAAGCTAACAACAGTAAAAACTTTCGGTTGTAAATTCACTTGACACTCTACGACACGACATGACAAGCAATTCAAGGAACTGGTTTGGTCACAGTGTCGGCGAGACAGTACAGGTTTAAAGTTAGCAACTTAACCGCTGTTAGATTTCACTCGTTTCGCAACAACAAACATCGAAAGAATGGAACAACAGAGTAAATGTAACAACAACAGTTCTCCGTGCCAATCCGTTTTTTTTTCATGCGACCACTATTCCTTGCGATCGGCATTGCTGGCGACTCTCTGATTTTTCAAATGCTTCGGAGTCTGCAAGTGGTGCTTCATATGTGTAGAAGACGTGGTCTGGTAGTTGCAGATGTCGCACTTAATAAAAGCGTCAGGATTGTGCTTCTTCATGTGGATCATCAGGATCGACTTAACGTTGTAGGCAGCAGGACACTTGTCACAGCGGTATTGTCGATTGTTGGCGTGTTGACGCATGTGGTTTCTAAAACAAATCGCTGCGGTCTCGCTTTACTCTGTTCGGACCATGTTTGGAAGATGAGTGCAATCCGAACAGATGCCCCTATTGGACGCATTCGTCTGCGGCCCGACCCCAGCTACAAGTCCATTTTTTAGCTGAAATTAGCGACAGCTCATACTGATTCTTATAGAATCAATCTGAATCATACCCAACATAAGCGCCCATTCTGTATGCCATATGTGTCCTTGTGAATGTATGCATCATGCCATGCTATGCTTGAGCATGCGTACCTAACTGTGCCGAAATGTGCGTAGCAAGCGGTATCGCATACAAAAACATTCGGTTTGTAGGATCATCAAATGATCGGGATCCACGGTAATGGGAGTTACAGTATCGAGGTACGTGTTCGCATGCTTTGGGAACGTCCAGAAATTATGTTAGCTAACAGGGGGATGGGGAAGGGTCAGCGATTTGTTAACAATTGTTAACAAGGGGGAGGGGGGTCAGGGACGTGTTAACGTTAACAGCAGGCGGGGAAAAAATGCCCGCCGCAGGCGCCGACAAGCGAAATTTTCGCTTGGCATGAGCAATTTTGACCCTAAAATTTCGTTGGTATCGCCTGCGGCGGGCCATTTTATGGCCTTTCCCTGCTTCAATTCTCGTTCACCCATGCTGGCAAACGCAATCCCTTGAAATTCCGGAATTCACACTAGGTAAAATGACAAAATTTTTTTGTTAGCTAACAAGGGGGGGGGGTCAAGCGGCTGTTAACAACTGTTACAAGGGGGAGGGGGGAAGGGGGGTCAAAAAAGTGCTTTGTTAGCTAACATAATTTCTGGACGTTCCCTTTCCTCGGTATCATGTCGGGCTTGCATGTGTCCCATTCCTGCATCGTGCTTGCACTGCGCCGTGCAGCACGTGTGGAATGCGCGTGTGCTTCCATGCAAGCACGAAATGCTGGGTAGAACGCAATCCTTGAGTCAGCTTCTTACAACAAGCATGTTCATACCACTAGAAGCGAGTCGTGTGCACTAGAGTTAGGCGCCCGTACCAAGGTACGGACCAAACCCGTACCCATACCCGTATAATACGGCACGGCAACACGGCACGGCCTCGAAAAAAGCCGTATTACACGGGCCAAGCCATACTACGGACCGTGTTTTATGCCGTGTTAGTGTATACGGCTTGCCAATTTTTTACCCACCACGGGTACGGGTTTGGCACGGGGTCCCAGCGCCGATCTCTAGTGTGCACGTGGGACTAAGAGTCTCCAAAAACGAGTCTTAAGAACTGTTTACAAAAAGACCCCAAAAACTGGAACACTCATTGGTCAGAATTCTTGTAAACCGCAGCGCATATAACTAGCCGCGAGGCAAGTTATACAAGTAGCAGTGTATACTTACTTGAGTGTCCACCGATTTTGCTGCGTAGTCGCACACGGTGCACCTGTGCTGTCGAGGTCCATGGGACTTTTGGTGCTGCTTCACATCCGAGAGGATTTTGAACCTCATCTCGCATTGGGGACAAGCGAAGGGACGATGGTTAGAATGAGTCGCTTCATGACGTCTCAAGGCCCCCGGCGAGACGGCCAAGTGGCTACACCCTTCAAAGGAACACTGTAGAACGGGATTGTGGATGCGCTGATGCTTCTTCAGGTGGGCATTATACTTAAACGACTGGGGGCATCGGTCGCACTTAAATTCTCTGAAAGGAAGAGGATGTTTGCTGTAGCATAAGTGGTAATCAACACAGCAAATAAGATCGCTCAGTACCTCGCAGCCGAGTGGCAGTTCATATGATCCAGCATATGACTTAGCTGCTTGAACGATTTGGGACACAGTTTGCACGTGAACGGCCTCTCGCCCGTGTGTGTTCGTACGTGGTCCCTGAGAATCTCCACAGTGCGAAAGCGCTTCGGGCAGTGCTCGCACAGGAAAGGGCGTTCGCCGGTGTGTATCGTCATGTGCTTCTTCAAGCCAGTCTTCTGGGCGTACCCCGCTCCGCACACAGCACAGCGATGCGGTCTCTCGCCAGTGTGAATTCGCATGTGCACTTCGAAGTGTGATTTACAGTCGGTTACCACGTCGCATTCCGGGCACGGCCATCGATTTGGTTCCTTGCCGCATAATTTCGTAATGTGAGTCTGAACATTTCCATTGTCACCTGGCAAACAGCATAGGACGTACGATATAGCGTCCTTTTCTTTCGAAACTCCGGCCGCACTTTGCGCATACGAAGCGTTTCTTCGTTGGCGGTCTTCCGTCACTGGCCACCATCGTGGGCTGGCTGGATTCGTCGGAGTCTGACGAAGCAACAGGGTTAAAGTCGNCCACACGGTCCCTTTGTGCCCACCCTCCCCAGACATGCACTCCCGACCGACGACAGCCTTAAGCATACCAGGGTAGCACGCCTAGCAACGTTTACCTTGGCTGCGCTGGGGTCTTTGTAGCTGTCCGTCAAAAACGTCACGTCATCCTCATCTGCCTGCGCAGCATCGTCGGGTGTTGTAACGACTTGGTAAACTGCGTTAGACACTTGAGTAAGGGCATGGGTGGCCGGCTGCTCAGTAGGATCATCCTGGAACAAATTCACCTTCTCGCAATCGGGGACAAGGCTGCTGTTAGCACGTGACTTTTGGGCTCTGGATTACGCTTATGCCGTTTTGAGAAAGCCGTGCAGAAATGCACTGTAAAAACATGCTTTAAAGTAAATACCTAATCGCCTTTGGAAAAAATTTCCCGAATAAACTAGTTTTTTATTTTGGAAAAATTGTTGCAAAAAGTAACGCGGTTTTCTGCTAGGAAAATGCATTTTAACTGCTTTTTTGCAAATACCTGCTTTAGAAAACACAGAGACACGTCTCACCCCCCTCCCCTGCAGGTCCTAATTTGCGAATCTCTATTCAGGGTGCAGGAATGATGGCAACGAAAACGTCAGGGTAAGCCTACGTACCTTAAGCGTAAAGTTCCCTTCCGGAACAAACGGTGTTTCGTCCTCGATCTTAACGTCTGCTACAGCGGCAGCGTCGTCGTATGTGTATGAGCCATCCTTCTGCACCTGCACTTCCAACACGCTCGCCGGTGTTTTCGCCAGAACGTCGTTGAGGTATCTACGCATGCCTCAGTTAAGAGCCTGCGCGTGTATGAACAGACACTTACTCGTCGATGTGCAGAGTGTCCACATCCACATCCTCTCTGCAACCTGCGAATGGACGCTCCCGAAATGCTCTTCCTGTTCGATACTCGAGGAAGCTGCGCAGGTCCAAACACTCCAAATGCTGACATCTTGGGCCTTTGACGGCGAAGTGGATGCGGCTTTTGGAAAGCTAAATAGCGTCCGCGCATGTCAAGGCGCACTCTCGTATGGGAGAAAGATGTATTTTGCGATAATTGGTGTGCATGGATGGTTTTTAGAAGGACGACAGGCAAGGCCAGTAATTAAACTTTATACCCCAAATAGACCCATGCGCGTTAGTTAGCGCACTTAGGCTGCGTCCGAAAATATGAAACGATCATCAAATTTTTGGACACCCATACCTCGCGATGACTACGCCTAAAAATCACTTTGATTCACTCCTACACTATCATGAGGGCCTTTGTAGACAGGCATCGATGGCGCTGGAACACATAAAGAAAGGTACGGAGCAGTGCAAGGACTTGCTTCAGGCAGCACAACAGAACCTTAGGCAAAACCGGCTAATTTGACGTAACATTTGTTCTGGTGTCGCCTAACGCACAGCCCTTTCACCTACCGGGCATAACAGCGATAGTTTCCTCGCTGTAAGTTGTACGTCGTTATCCTCCAAGATGCTCTGTATGGCAGACAGTGTATGGCCACGACTGATCCGAGTCGCAGACTGCGCTATGCGATCGTGCATCTCATCGATCGTATTCGAATCGAGCTGCATCCCTGTTGACTAAAATGTCGACCGGTGTCGCGAGGGTTCCAGTTAGTCGAAACAAGGCGTGCTTACCCGTCTCGTTGCTTTCCGTACGGGGTTCCGGCTCATGTTGAACGATTGGCTACCCGGTGGAATTACGAACGCAGAAAGAGTCAAAACCGGTTAAAAGTAGGCGTTTGAACACGTGGATTAAGCAGTAATTGCGAGTTGGAGACGAACGAAGATTTCTAGTCGATGGTCTTTTGCTGTTCGCGTTCAATCGTAGAAAAGTGTTCTAAGAGATTTTCTTCTCCGCTCCAAGAAAAATTGTTCACTGGATTCATCATCGCGCGGATTTCTCATATGCTTGGCAGTTCGAGGACTGACAAATTCCATAACAAGTTAATAGGTAGGTAACATTAAGAGGTTCTTAGTTCAGTGACTTTGCTGTTTGGACTATGTTTTGTTTAATGAATGTCATGCACATGTGCTCTACAGAACAACATAAACCTCAAACGTAACCACTGAGGCTGCGTTTAATGCCACCGACAACACACATCATTTTGCACGTCGGAAGAATCGTTGCCCGTAATGCTGACCATTAATCTCATGTTGCCCGGCTTGTTGACAGACAAGCAGCCAGATCGGCGGAGGCCTTGGACTGCTTCGCATTTTCCTGCTTCGCATGCTCATGCTTGGCATGCTCGTGCTTGGCATGGTCGTGCTTCGCATGCTCCTGCTTTACACGGTCCTGCTTCGCATGTTTCTGCTTCGCATGATCCGACCGAAAATGTTCATGGTTCGCATGCACTTGCCTAGCATGCTTATGGTTCGCATGTTCCTGCTTTCCGTCCCCCTGCCTATGTGCTCCAGTTTCACGTGATTTTGCCTTGCATGTTCGTGTTCCTCATGATTGCCTCAATACGCTGTACCGAGCCTTGTGGGAGCAATGCTTGTGAAACACGGCTAGCGTCGCTGCATGCGCCTTAGCCCACGCGAGAGGCTAGTCCGTTGTAATTCAATAAAGTCATTTGTCGGTGTTTCGACAAGCTTGGCCAATACAGCTGATTTCGACGACAAGTATATTCCGCCTTTGTCGAGAACTGCAAATCTGGCGGCAAAGTACTGTTCATACGTCTCGCTGAGTATGGAACGGTCGAACCAATGACTGAACTGGGGTAACGTGAACGACCTGAACCTTCCGCCGTCTCCAAAAGCCGAAGTAGAACTGGAAGTAATCGTAGCGTACGTTACCGCTAAACAAGGCACTAGTGGTGCAGTTGTACAAGAGGAAATGTGTGAGAGCGAGGCAAATTTACCTTTCACCCCGATCGTGACCGAGAGGTGCCGACACTGACAAAAGTCCCTGGCCGCATAAAAACTTTAACTCCTGGGAAGGGGAGAAACGGGGACTGTGGAGGGGCCTTTTTTCCGACGGCCAGTACAACTACGAAAGCACTTAGGACCACAGGATAGGACCAGGACCTTACCCAGCAGTGCCAACCACATACCTTAGGACAAGCAGCAAAGGGGTTCCGCTGAGAGCGAACAGATGTTTCGTAACCGCTGCGAGCCGCAGAGTCTCCGAGACTCGGCCGTAGCCAGTGACTATCGCATAGAGCGCGCCGCAGTAGTTTGTCCCGTACTCGGGAAGAACCTGTTCAGAATCGAACTCACAAAGGGCGTCACCAGCGAGCCAGCCGCGACTCGAGAGAACCAGCCACTTTGGTATCCAGGGAGGCGCCGGACTGTTTCCATGGTATGCGTCCCGAAACTGGTCCGTGGCAATAACGAAACGTTGGAAAGTCAGCCACAGCTGTACCAGAAACATGAACAACGAATGTATTAAAGAACGGAATGAGTACCCCTGGAGGGAATTGAGGTCTGTTTGTATGAGGGGGGGAGGGGGGGGGGGGAAAGGAAAAGCGGTACTACTTTCCCATGGGGGGTAACATTTCTTGTTTCCGTACGCAAGCCAAGCGAAAAAATCGCCCTGGCGGCGGCTGCGGCGAGCCGTTTTAGGCTCAGCGATATAAAGTCACTATTTAAGATCATTCGGAATAACAGATTCCGGCATTTTGACGGGTGGCTCACTAACAGGCGCTTACGGCGCTCAATTTGTAAACCTCCGCAGATAATGAAACAGGCATCCCAAAGATGCCAGACCTCTCTCCTGTCCTAACCCCCGCCATCGAATACGTATGCGATTTGATGATGACAAGTATGTAGTTTGCGTGACCCACTGCCTATGTGGAGCAGTGTTTCCATTCAACGTGTGCTAGCAAACTGCTGCAGTCTCGGCTATTCCTTTTCCGTGGCACGTGGTTACTACATACGTCAAACGTATGCCTAGTGCAATTTGGTGTTTCGTAGAAAAACAGCATTGTCACGCATGTGGTTCGTTGTGTCATGTGCCGTCCCTTTTGCAGTCTCTTCAGCCACGAACGGCTCGTGCTATGATCGCGAAACCATAATCACCGAAACCACTCGTAACAGGGTTTACAAGCATGCAGGATCCGAGAATGGCATCTGCTTTCGTCGAGCCCTACGGGGGTTCGAAAGGGGGGGGGTGGTCTGCTAGGATGCGATGACCAGCGCTATGTGCGCATCCTATATTCCGGTTCACTAAATGGCCGATTGTATGTGAGTGAGAGCCCCACACATACCCTTTGCGTTCTAGTATTTCGCTAGCCCTTAAAAAACCTGAGTACAACCCCATTATTGCAAGTTGATTATTTGATCACTAGCAAACCCACCTATACCAAACTGAACGGTATGAACTAAGAAAAGTTTCATTGAAGTGTCGGTCTCTATTTTCAAGAGTCTCGGACCGTTTCGATGGTGATTTTCAAATCAAGCGAAGAGAGAGGAGGTAAAGTCCAGTGGCGTACCGAGCACCCAGATTTGGGGGGCCACTCAAATTTTAGGGTGGGCCAAGAAACTGAGCACCAAAATTGCCCTTGGTCCCCCTTAGGTAAAATTTCCGCGGCGCCATTCGGCCGCCGCGATCATAAGGGTCCCCCTTTTACTACTTTTCCGACACGTCGGATTAAACGGGAAAACACTGTTCCAGAATCCCCCACCCCTGGTTCGGAGGGCAGTGGCGGTTTTTGGGGGTGCTCGGGAGGACGGACACTCCCTCGCCCTGCGCCGCCGGCACAGAGCGAGTAGAAAATTTTAGAATTTTTTTGTGAATTCCCCACGTGCGACCCCCCCCCCGCGACCCACTTTGGACGAGTCTCAAACCGCCACTGACGGTTTATGATTTTTCCCCTTAATGACATTTTAGGCCTGTTAATAACAAATACTAAAAATAAGTACGACTAAGTCTTCTACGCAAAAATAGGCGTATGAAATTGCTCCCGTCTGGGCAATGCTTGAAGCAGCATATTCACAGCAGACATATCGCGATTGCTTAAATTAGGCGTCATCCCTAGCACCGAAATTCGGCACGGAACCTAAGATCACTGGCTTCGCGGACGTTTTGTTTTACGGCATATAAAGTCAGCTGGTAACATTACAGCTTATTCGCGAAGTGGAAGGGACATGGCTCACTATTCCGTCCTATAGCTCTTCTCTTTTCATTTGGCCATCACCAACATCGATGACTGAGAGATCGAGAATGTTGCTCCAGAATTTGAGTCGATCCACAAACATCCCGTTGCTCACTGCGGGCTGAAGCTTGACGTTCACGTGTCGAAGCGGATGGTCAGCGTTAGCCGGCGGCCAAATGAACTCGCTTGCCGACGGATTTCTGGAACAAAATGTATAACCGAGCAGGTTCGCCGATTGCACCGTCGAAAATAAGGGGAAGGCAAACGGCCGTTCTGTGGGATCCGGCCGATCGTAGCCGGACGGATGCAAACATTTTAGTCGATTAAGTTGTAGTTAAGGCCTATGTAATTATGCAGATTTTTAGCGTTAAGGTCAACAACTCCTCCTCGAGCTCAATCTCGAAAAATGCCCGTCACAACTTGTGGTATCCGCCGCGGGGCGTAGGCCCACGATAAGTTCAGCATGGTCTGTGACATTTCGTTTCAAAAGTTCTTAATCCCCGCGCCAAATCCCCCTCCTCATTCCAAAAAATCCCTTGATTCTATGCTTCCATGGGACCGGAGATCGTATCCAGAACAGAAGTGATTCCTGAATAACAAACTGCCCGGCTCTAGTGCAACCTTACTACACCACTGACTGAGCTTGAGAGCGCTGAACGACGAAGCCATTTCCCAGGATTAGCGCAACATCACGTAATTAATGTGAAATTGTTCTTTCTTGAAGTGTGAGCTGGACGGTATACGTGAAGGTTCGGGGATGTGCGGGTTCAGGGCCGAGACGCAATCAAATCCGGCCAAATATACTTACTCCCGCGCCTTAGGAAATAAGACCTGTTCATACCCAGTTTTGACGAATGAAACCAACGCGGCGATGAGAAAGCTTGAGACAGCTTCGTCCTCGTCAGTGAAGTTCAATGACTTCAGCTGATTTCCGCCGCGAAAGATGAAGTTGTGGT
>JNEY01000462.1:128139-140355 GCA_020875895.1 Aphelenchus avenae
CCCCCCCCCTCCCCCCATGTGAACCTCACATATTTTCTGGACAATCCCTTTTCTTAAGCGTTTTCACATAGTATTTAGTGCTGACCCCCATACTTATTCTGAGTGGAGGATGAAAGTCAAAATCTTGACCCCTCCGTACTCAAGTAGTACCGCAGCGAGCTCTGTTCTACAGATGTTCTGGCAGACTACCTACGGTGATGATCGAGGAATTAGTGGACAGCAATCTGCATCCGTTTGTCGACCCGCCTTGGTTTTCTTGTTCGGAAAACGAGAAAACGAGCAAAAATGAAAACTCGAGCGTATGCAAAGCCATAACGTGGGCTGCATCGAATGGCAGATAACCAAACACGGCCCCAAAGGAGATGCTCAAAAGGGACAACATAGTTAGCGTTGTTTCTTGCTCTGATGCTGCTTTTTGGCGAATAGAGAAGAACATATAGCCCTCGCAATGTTTGCTGCTGAATACAGCAAACAAGATAGCGTTAACGTTCCTGCCCACTGCCCTCTTAAGGCTCTGTAGAAATAGTGTCCATTTCGGCATTAATAATGATCAAAACATCTACTAATTAGCCTAGACGGATGTGGTTGCTGTATTATCACTGAAGGCCCGCATCAAGGATGCAGGGCCGTATTTAGCGGGGGTTGTAAGCCCTATTTTAGAATTTCCAAAAAAACATTAAAATTTTTGAAAAAATTGTAAGTCGTTTTCTGATTCCTGCTTTAATGGTTTCTTGTCGTCATACACAAAACAACGAAGCTCCGTTTTGTTGTCCACGTGCCCCAGGTGGCTAGGGAACAGACTGGGGGGGGGGCTTCCTTGATAGGGGGTACTTCAGAGGGAATACATGCAGTACTGCATCTTTTTAGCTATATGCCGCTGATGCGCCAGGAATGCCCTCCTAACTTCTGCCCACCGGCACAGCAACAGCCAGATAGGGCTTCGAAATTCGGTCCACGTTGTTCCAACCCGGAAGGCCATGCTCTTGTTATTTGTGGATATTTCCTGATTTTTTGTTGTAGGTGGGCAACAGCCTAAGCAGCCTCAACAGCCTGCTCAGCAGAACTACTAGCCACAACAAGCAGCGGCGAGCATTCATGACACCGCTCCGAACGTCGTGCAGAAGCCGAACTGCCGCGACACGAACCCGAAGTAAGCTAGCTCTGTCAATGTCGCTTAGATGGCGTAAAAGCCGCGTCCCCAAAATTTATCATGTACGGTGCTGCCCCTGAGTTCTGAGCACTGTCCTTCCCTGTTGCTTGGACCAGGGTGGAGAGGAGGAGGAGAGGGAGGCTTAGTCCCGTCAGCTTCAGCAAGCTGCAATTATTGGAAGACAGTTGCACCATCTAAGGAGAGGCAAACCCGACTTTCTATGAAGCCATAGTATTGCGATATTAACCACCAAATGTTAGCAGCAGACTTACGACGCTCCTTCAAACTGTCCTTATAGCTCCCTCTATTGACAACTTTTGGTTAGCTTCCTCGCTCTCTTCAGGAATTGCCACAACAACTCCGGAACGGGAAGCTGATCCGGGTACGGAATTTTTCCTGGGACAAGGGGATGGAGTGGTCATCGGGACGACTGTCTGCGGGGTGCGCCAATTCCGTGCTGTTCAGAAGGTGTCGGGCCTATGGTCGTGGGTTGCACTCGACGCTCACACAGGAGCGTACACGCACGTAGTAGAATAGTGACTGGCCCTAGTGCCATCACGTAGAGCATGCCTAGCCCTCGGCTAGTGACTTCCAGACGGACCGATCCCGACGAACGGCTGACACACCGATTGGTCCCACGACACTGATCCCAGAACACTGATCCCGTTCACAGCCACTTTCGTCCTTTTATCCTTCTTCTCACTTCGAACAAACGTCCGCTACTTGCGCTTCCGCTAGCGCGTAGGCTCCGCTAGCATAACATCCCGGCGCTGCAAGCTTCATGCTTCACGCCGTGCATTCCTTTCGCAACCTTTCGCGAGCGCGTCATCGCCTCTGGCAACAAAGCTAGCGGCCCTCGAATCGATCTCCCGATCCGATCCGCGTCATCCTTGCACTCTTAGGACGTCCCTTGCTAATGCCGTAACACTGCCACATAGGCACACGAAGCACTCTCCATTACAGTGCTTTGATTGAGGAGAGCGCAGTAGAAACTGTACCTCGACATGTACACTAGCAACGATGACATTGTTTAGCTGCGCGAACTGGATGCGCAAGAACTGGTGCCAGATCCGTACTACACGCAGGACACGAAGAAGCAAAACTGCGCTCAGTCATACGGGTTATGCTAACAACGGCTTTCTGCACTACGAAAAACGGTTCTATGTGCCACGGGGGACAAAAATTGAAAAATAGGGATCTATTTTCCAAAGATCATGACTCAAATTCGCATAAAACACCAATGTGAGATGGTCCTAAATGTAAAGATTTAGTACTGGTTTAGATGACCCTTACCTGTTTACTTTGACACTAGCGTCTCTCCTGCACTTTGCATGGCAGCGTCGCTTCCGCGGGTTGCAGCTATACTCGTCTGCTGGTCCAGTGTGTACGCGTCGCCTGCGCATGCCATGTGTTACGCCCGGAGCGCATGGCATGCTGGGTATGCTGACATTCACATACCACGTTCGTCGTCGTATACACATTCTTTCGTGCTTCCTTCTCAACGAGGCCCCTGCTAACGGGGAGGAGGGGGAATCATTCGAGAGGAGTGGACTATTTGAGGGGGAGGCGGGGAACTATTCGAGGGAAATCCTAATAATGTCTGAATGTATGCATGCGCTAACTCATTTGATTCTTATACCAGCGCCGATGACTTCTAGCGATGTTAGAAGGCAGACAAATTTGGGTGTTTTCTTTTTTGGCTACGAGCAGCGAAGCCGATCAGAGGCCGGCAAATACGTCACATTATTCCGGCGTCGTCAAGTACAACGACGCTTGACAGCGATACGAACCACCGGGAACAGCCATAAACGACGTCAGCGTTCAAAATCTTGCTCGCGTTTTGCTGATATTCTGCACTACATTCTTCGAAACTAGCTTCTAGCTTAAGCGATTAGTAAGTCCCGGCAGACCTCGCCCAGCCTTCGCGGTTGCAGCTGTGACCTGCGTCAAGCGGCAGCTAACCAAACACGTCTTCCAAACGGATGGACAAAAGGGCCTGCATAGTCAGCATTGTGTCTTCTACCGGGTGTAGCTTTTTGATGGTGGGAAAACAGTGTTTCGATCTCGCAAATGTTTGCTCGCGCAAGCGTAGTTTTATGCGTCTTTGTCTGCTGCCCACTGGAGAAACTGTTAAAATAGTGCCCACGCGAGCAACAGTGATTCACAGTTTTCCTTGGTATCTGCCTACTCCAAGGATAACCACGACAATTGTCCCATTATATAAGCAGCTCAGCGCCGCGTGGCATGATATCTGGCTTTTGCGGTCGATCTCTATTCCTTTCAGAGAGATTCCCAACGTTTAGCGGTATTTTAACATATACACTGGCAGGCTTTAACTAAAGTATTTGATTTTTAACACATATTCGAGCAGCGTTATTTATTTATTTAAATTTATTTAAACAAAATAATTAACTAACTAATTTTCTGTTAATCAATAAACTTTGATCCATTCAAAATTTCATTTAAATATTCTTTATTGTTTTTATTTATTTTTTTGTTTTAACAAACAATGGCAGAACAAAACGTAGGGTTTTTAAATCATATTGTCGAAAACTGGTTTATGCGTTTTGCGTCCAACGAAGGTTGACGGTACCGTCGCCTGGGATTTCATTAATATCGGTTGAGTCGAGTGCGCTGAATGAGCATTAGACGGTTTTGACATGACGAGTAACGTTCGAGACTCCGTCTCGAACTACGTTGAATCTATAAAGTACGTTGAACCTATTGGCTCCAAACCATTTAGCATTTTACCGGTTAGTGAAGAGTTTAGGCGATTCGCTCATTGCCCTACCACGGAATGCTGCTACCGCTCTTCTGCTTGCTGGTGATTTCTGCGCCTTTTGTTCGTGGAACAAATCCGGGGCAGCAACCAGGGCCAGGACAGCAGCCAGGTCCAGGACAGCAGCCAGGGCCAGGTCAGCAGCCAGGGCCAGGACAACAGCCAGGACCAGGTCAGCAGCCGGGGCCAGGGCAGCAGCCAGGGCCAGGACAGCAGCCCGGTCCAGGTCAGCAGCCCGGTCCAGGACAGCAGCCCGGTCCAGGACAGCAGCCCGGTCCAGGACAGCAGCCCGGTCCAGGACAGCAGCCAGGTCCAGGACAGCAGCCAGGGCCAGGTCAGCAGCCAGGACCAGGTCAGCAGCCCGGTCCAGGACAGCAGCCCGGTCCAGGTCAGCAGCCCGGTCCAGGACAGCAGCCAGGCCCAGGACAGCAGCCCCAACCGCAGCAGCCACAATGTAGCGACCGTGGCACTGACTGCCCGAGGACCTCATACTTGTGCCAGCATCCGGTAAGAGACTGAAAAGACGGACTCATGAAGCCCTAGCTGTGCCACAAAAATATGACTCATTATACGGTCTATCGCTTGAGATCTACGTTCCTCTCATGCGACAGGAGTGCCCCATGACGTGCAACCTCTGCGCGAGTCCACAAAACAATCCGACGAACACTGGCGGCCAGCCGGGACAGCAGCAGCCCGGCCAGCAACCAGGCGGCCAACAGCCCGGTGGTCAGCAGCAGCCGCAGTGCAACGACCGCGGCACGGACTGCCCAAAAACCGGCTACCTTTGCAACAATGCGGTAGGTTTTGGTTACGTCACGACCAGTTCGGATTAGCCCTGAATGATGCGGATAATGGGCTAGAAGAGGAAAACCAATTCCTTCAAAGTAAGTTGTCCTTACGCCAGAAAGGACCTGTAAACCGGAAACCTGAGTACACCAGGGTTCAGAATGCGCTAAACAAAGGGCGAAGTATCTACTATCCACGGAGTATCCCATGCTTTATAGCTCTACACGCCGCTCATGCGCCAGGAGTGCCCCAGAACCTGTAACTTCTGCCCACCAGCACCTCAACCGCCACAACAGCCTGGGCAGCAACCCGGCCAGCAGCCTCAACAACCTGGGCAACAGCCCCAACAGCCTGGACAGCAGCCCCAGCAGCCTGGGCAGCAGCCGGGTCAGCAGCCTGGACAGCAGCCTGGGCAGCAACCGGGTCAGCAGCCTGGGCAACAACCTGGACAACAGCCTGGGCAGCAGAACTATCAACCGCAGCAGGCACCCGCAAACAATCAGGGCCCTGCCGCCCCGAATCCGAACTGTCGAGACACGAACCCAAAGTAAGCAGTGTAACTGTTAACTTTGTAACCACGTCAAAGCGGTTACATTTACAGCGTTATGGGCTAGTATGAAGTGTATCTTGCCTTCTGATCAACGACGGCGGAAGCTGTGGGTATGCGTACTGCGCTGAGCCTAAGCACTTGAAAGAGGCCATCGGGAGGGGGGGGGGGTGTCTCGTACGAAATGGGGGAGGAGGCGTCAGCCATGTTAGTCGTAAGTGCAGGAGCATTCCACTAGTGCTTGCAGTGGTATGCGCTCGTAGGCGAAGGAACGTCCCGGAATTGATTGTTGGGTTAGGGGAAGAAAACGCGGAAAAGTAAAAAAAAACTCCTGCCTATCGAACGTTGGGGCTAACACCTGCCAGTTCGGTGAACTGGACTGAACTGAACTTGTCCTGCAGTTCTGTTCAGCTGAACAAAACACGGTTCATTGGAAGCTGTGCCTGACTTCACCCGAAAGGCTGCAGCGCATGGAGCTCGCTTTGTTTGACAGACTTTCCCGAATTGTCTGATGCATAAGCCACTTGATCCATTGGTGTGACGTTGATACAGTGTGAACGTTTAGCTGCGCGAACTGGATGCGAAAGAACTGGTGTCAGAGTCCGTACTACACGCAGGACATGAAGAAGCAACACTGCGCTCAGTCGTGCGGGCTATGCTAAGAACGGGTATCTGTAGGCAGTGAATAAATCGTTCAAATTCTTGTTGAAAGCGCAGTACTTTTTTGCGATTTACGCCGTTATTCAAGGACTAGGAGTCGGACGACGCGGTTTTCCGGCCAAGTCGAAAATTAGGACTTGGGTCGACGGTCCCAGGAGGAGGAGGGTCCAGCGGTTCGATTTTTGGTCCGCGGAGGAGGCTATTATCGCCGAAAAAAAGCCGGAAATCAGCAGTTTTTACGGCGTTCCGGGGCCAAAATTATCGTGATTTTGCGAGCTTCGCCAATTTTCTTCGGTTGTACACCGGCCAAACTGTTTCTTTTGCTTAGCATTATTTCGGGACTTTATTGTCCCTGCAAGACAGTGAACTAAAGGCCCCGGACCCCCCAGTACGGGGACCGAACTGCCAATTGCAATTTTGTGCTAGGTCCCAAGTTATTAGGTACCTTTTCAACAAGTAGGCACGCTCAGCTACCTTCCCTGAACTTAGCTCAATTGCGAAGTACACCGACACGCTTCGTCGACTCGTATAAATCGTTCTCTTAGGGCATGCGTTTTTAATACAAAACGTAATCTTCCCGACACTAGTGCAAGTAAGGGCGCTAGTGCAAACTGTAAGCGTCTTTCTACGAAATCTACACTTGAATTCCTGTGCAATTAGGCAGAAGACGAAGTTCATGGTCGTCTTAGAGGACGCTTCACGTGATTGTCAGTCTCCCTTTGACCGATGGCGGCGTTCGTTTCGCCCATCCTTCGGCACTCAATCGAAGCGATATTCCTCTCGGTGCATCTTTCTGTCGCTATTTACATAGTCCACAAGATTTGTCATGGCGACACGCGCTTTCGCACCGGTTTCTTCTACATCTACAGCGCGCAAAGTTCTGTCGATTGCCTAAATTTCGCACTGGTAAGAGCCATGAAAGCAAACATGGGTGGGAGACGAACATCTGGATCCACCTCCTTTCAGGCCTTGGTATTTGGGCGCAACCCTTAGGCAACAGACACCTTCCAAAAGAGGCCAGGCAAAGAGCAGGGAGCAAGCATGAACCGCAATGCCGTTGGTTCGCCCATTTGGTACTTTTCCACAAGTCGAATGTTTATTATTTGTGGCGGGTTTAACGAACAATTTTCGCGGCTCTTACATAAAATAGCCTGTCAGACGCCGTCAGATGGACTTTTTGGCTCATCTGGCAAAATTTTTGAATATTTGGCCAAATTTGTCTTTTTTGAGCCTCTAACCAGGGCTGACTGATCCGTCACGGCCTGCTTTAAGTGCGGTCGAAAAATTCAGGCCTAAGGGTCTGGGATTGCCCATAGATGTTGCTTTCCGACAAACAACAATCAAGACAAACGTCGCGTAATTTTTTAGACATTTTGCCTTGCCTATTTACCCAGGTACAGCGGAGAAGGAGTAGCAACATGGATTCAGCAGACACCGCAAAGCGTCACTCTTTACGTCGCTGCCGCGTTTATGATGTACTTTGGTCTATACGCGCACGTCGCCATAGCGGCGAACAGGTACATGGCGTTCGGTCATCCTGCAGTCTATCACAGAGTAAGTGCCTAACGCTTGCACCGGCCTAACTATTTTCCATAAATTAGAAATTAGTTAGGCCAGAAATTACTCGTTGATAGACACATGTAGTTCAGTATTTTTTCTTTCTAAAATCTCTTTCAGACGTTCATAGAGAGGCAGGGTGGGTCCACGTGCAGCTTTTTGGGATATAAAAAGTAAAAGCTTGTTTTCTGCACGCAGAGGTTGTCTTCTCATTAGAGGGACTCATGGATAGAGGTGCTACGGCGTGTTCTGAGTCTCGAATACATGTGCTTCAGATTTTAAACTATCATACTTTGTAAAACTTTTCTTAATAGTTTTGGATTTTCGAACAAAAGTATAGGGAGAAAAAGACATAATTTTCCGTACATATCGTAGTTAGGTACCTCACATCTGGGATGGGGATTCGGATTCGGAAATTCGGTCGTTTTGCTTCGGATTCGGATTCGGTTCTCGAAATTTCGACCGAATTTCCGAATCTTTTATAATCTCTTCTTTCCTGAAGACTGAACCTTTTTACTGACCAAAAAGGGCAAAACATCTATGTCATCAGTGCAAATCGTACGTGTCAGATGATGTTCTTAAGGAAGGGCATATCCTCATAATGAATCCACAAGGTGCCGGTCAGGGTTGCTCCGAAACCGACCCCTTGACCGAAACCGGAACTCATCTCCTCTCGAAACCGAGACAAAATGTCTCAAGTCCAGTAGCGTAAGTAGGGGGCCTGGGGGCCCAGGCTTCGCTGGCCGAAGCCCACGACGGGGGTAGGCGGACCAAGGCAACTATAAATTTTCGACGAATTTTGCCATATGAGTTCCAAAATTCCTAGGTCGGCGCCTTGTGAAAACCCTCTAAAATCGCCGATTTTTCACGTCTAGATGCCAGTTTTTCAATGAATTTTTGCCACGGAAGACCAGATATCGCTCTGGCGGCGCCTGCGTCGGACTAAGTTCATGTGGAATCCCTCTACGACCACGGATTATGAACGTTTAAAGGTTCAAAAATCGACATTGAATGAAGTTATCTAAGAGGGGACCAAGGTATTTTTTGGGTAAGTGTACTCATGTACTCGAATTTTACCCAATTGCTTGGCCATCATTAAAGCAAGATTCGGTAATTCGGAAATTCGGTCGTTTTGCTTCGGATTCGGATTCGGTTTTGAGCTTGGCGGGTGCTTCGGATTCGGATTCGGTTTTATTTCGGCGAGTCCCCATCCCTGCCCCACATGGTGCTCCGTACCGTACTCTCCGCACCCGTTCCGTACAGTACGGTACCGGAATTTGGTACAGTACGCCATTTGTGCGTGCTGTACTAATGCTGAACATCAAGAAAATTTGAACCGTACTGTGCTCCGTACTGGCCGACCCCAGCCGTAGGTTCTGACTCGCCCGTACCATACTCCGTACCGATTACGGCAGTACGGTACGTTACGCCGGTACCGCCTATAGGGTTGCCGACCTTTAGCTTAGGCATGGATCATATTCAGGTATGGCACGGACGTTCCGTATTTCGCATTCTCATCGCGTTGACGCTTCTCTCGGCCGGGGCCGCTTCGCCTCGCTTTTTCAGCGTCATGACGCTTGTGAAGACGTCCGACGGCTATGCGATCGTAAATTCGAACGAAACCGTGAAATATGTATGCATCATACTCTTAGCGGCATGCCAGCAGTCTTCCATTTAGATCACTATGGCGACCTCGGTCGTGACTTGCGGGATTGTCAGTGTCCTTTGCGCCTACCTAAACGCCAAGACGTTTCTCTTTTACCAGAAGCTGGAGGCGTCGCGAAAGCGGCAACGCCGCGACGACTTTCTGCTGCTTAGTGAGTCTGTCTCTTACGCGCTTCAGTATTTATCGTACCCGAGGAATCGCGACCGACGTTTGTGTCCACTCGGAGCTTTCCACGAAACATTATCTAAGACCTGCCGTGTTCATCCAGTAGTTCCCCTTTCCCATTTTTGAGGGGTATGTATATGGAAAAAAATAATTCCCTGTTTCCTGTGTTCCGCTCCGTCGGTAATCTCCCTCCGCGTACATTCTTCCTATTCCCGAGTAATTAGCTATGGAGCGGCTCGAGAGAAGTACAGAGTACAGAGAGCAGGCGAAACCATAGCGAATTTTTGGTCTACCTATCAAAAATCATTGGAAAATTGACTAAAATCTTGGAAATCCGCCCTCCCCTTGGATAAATTGACACTCAAAAGGTGATTTTAGAGCATTTTTTCCTAAAATAGCCTGCCGCAGGCGCCGCCAACGCGATTTTTAGTCTTATTTCACAAAATTGATCGGAAATTTGAGCAAAAAAGTGTTAAAATATCACAATTTTCTGAAATAGATAAATTTCATTTGGTCCCCCCACCCTCGCGACGCCCTTGTCTATGCGGCAAAGAGTACATCGATGCGTTCTAGACGGGGTCCTTGGCGCTCACTAAGACGGCACTTAAGTCATAACATAGTTTGTCTTTTATTCAGCTTACGTGTTCCAGCTTTCTCCATTTTCCAACTCATCACACAACTGATGTTTTTCGTGGACTTCGTCGCCATCGTCGTAAGCGCTGGTCGATCGGCGGCCGTGCTGGAATTGGCACAAGCCGCATACCCTTACGTCAACGATATGTTCACGCTTAGCGGGTCCACCTTCCTGCTGTTGACGAGGTAAAGCACCGTTAGAGAGGTAAGGAAAGGATCGTAAAGTCTTTAGCAGCCTACTACGGCGGTCGTTATCTCGTTATCTAAGGCGCTGAAACCAAAGAAGCACAGCAAGACCGCAGTTACTAGTGTGGGCCCCGCTCGATTACTAACGTTAGCTGGTGTATAATAGCCTTTCTGCCCAGCTCATTCGAGTTTGATTTGGTGATGTCAATAAATTGCATGATATCTCCGGGACTAGGGCTGGGTACCCCTCGGGTCCTCAGACCCGAAGCCGAAGCGAAGGTAAAATATAAGACCGAAGCCAAAAATAAAGACCAAAGATCGACCTGAGCAAATTTTTATCGGAACCGCCTACTCCAAATTCTAGCCTAAATTTGTTTGGTATCGCCTGACGCGAGTTATTGTGAACCGTGGAAAAGCTTCGGTTTGACCACAGCCAACGACCGAAGAAAAGGGCCAAAAAAAACTGCAACTCGAAGCAGAATCCGAAGATTACAGGGCCCCAATTGGGACCCCCCCCCCTCCCTCTCCCCACGATGCCTCGCCCGCTGGTTCGCAATGAAGTGTGTTTGTTACTATGGAAATTTGTGGAATAGGCAAAATATAATTTCGAAAATGTGAGCTAAAGCTCTAATTTGTTAAGCCTCTCGCCTGCTTACGAGACCGACACGCATGCTGCTGCATGCAATACCGCGTAGCATGCACGAGTACTCGCGCACGCTAATACCGCAGCATTGCGCATGTCTGTTCTGTGCTATGGGCATTTTCGAAGCGGCACCAATGTCAAACCGTTTCTTCCCTTAAATCATTTTTGCAAAAGCTTTACCAAGACTAACGTCGTAATCCTCAGCATTCGTAATTTTCGATTTGAGCGTCACACGACACAACATATACTTTACATTCCGTACTACGGTACGGCAGGACCCCCTAGTACGGCGACGTACCGTACTCCGTACTGTAGGCCAAAAAATGCCAATTTTTAGCCGAAATCGAGCAAATTTTGGGCATTTTTGACCAAAAATACGAAAATTTCCTCAAGAATGACGGAATGCAGTTCTATTTCACACCGTTAATAACACTTAATATGGATGGCGTTGTTGTTTGAAGTTAATGTTTCGGTTTACCTGAGAAAGGGCAGAAAATTTTTAATTTTTTATTACCGTACTACGGCGCCGTACTCCGTACCGTACCGTACTGCGCCGTACTGGTACGGTACGGAGTACGGTACGGGGGGGGGTCAGTACGGTACGGAGTACGGTACGGGGGGGTCAGTACGGTACGGAGTACGGTACGGGTGGGGGCAGCAATCCAGGTTCCTCGATAATTCAATCAATAACTCGCACGATTGTGTCCGTTTATTTAAGTGGCGCGCACAGTGGTAAAGATTCTTATAACATATGGTAACGTAGTGGTCCACTAACACAGCGTCACAACAGAAAAGTTTGCGAGTCCGAATATCAGGGATGGAACAAGTAGTATGCAAGGTCTCGAATCGAGGTTTCGATCCGTTCGCGTAACTTCCCCCTAGGCCAATGCGAATACGACGATCGATAATTGTCCATCCAGTCATTGAGATGAAGGTCGCGAAAGGCCATGAAATAGTCGTCGTCGTCGTCTAACGGTTTCTGAGGCGGAGCATCAGGTAGAGGGCATCGAAGAATGACCATGAACTTCAACTCGACGTTAATGCCCACGCAAATGAAGCATTTCCGCCAAAAGTGAAAGCTTTTTGCGCGGCCGCGGTCCCACTCCTCGCTTTCATTTGCATATGCACTGGCATCGAGCTTATCGAAGTTTTCGCCGCATAAGAACAGCCGCACTTTTAGGTCCGTGTCGGCGTCGTCGCTTGCCTGTAATGACAGATGAAGTAGTTTACAGATTGGCAAGCGGCTGGCCATCAGGAAACATTTGAAAAAATCCTCTTTGGGAGCTATCCCTTCAATCAACCCCTTTAAATTCTCGACTGAATAAACAGGGCATGCGTGCAGTAGCGTTAGGCGCACGCTTGCGCCGTACGCATGACACTGCACTATGCATACGGATTGAGGGACAGTGTTCTTGATAGACCCATACACACATGCGGCGCATTA
>JNEY01000463.1:0-24312 GCA_020875895.1 Aphelenchus avenae
ACCATGTACTACTGCTATGCAAAGCGATTAAGCTTTGTACGAGAACCATGAAGGAAGAGTAAGCTAGAAGGACTCGCGTCTTTCGCTCATCACAGAGTCAGTGAATGTTCCTGCTTTCCCGACGACAAAGCTTACCGAGGAGTTTGGCGTCCTGTGTACTTGTCGCGCCTTGTAGTCGTCCTGTGCTCCTTAACGTCCTCAGCTGGACAACCGTCGCAATGGTCACCATAAAGCCGACCATGGCGCAGATAATGCAAACGATGCTGCGCAGAGCAACATCAATCTAAAGTGATTGCGGAAATTATTATACAACTTGAGGGTGAAGGCTAAAGTGCATCTCACTTTGGAAACGTTTCCCTTTAAAAGACATCCAAAAGTTTCAAAACTGAAGCTCATTGAAGAATTACATTTGCTGAAAGACACTTACTGCCACACCCAGCATTTGTGGAAGATTGGCCACGACGTTATTCTCGCTCATGATCATCGGAACAACGCAGTGCGGAAGCATATGAAGCAGCGCGGAACAGGAAGCGATAAAGACTAATAACGTTGCCATTGTTCGAGCGCTCCAGATACCAGCGTGTCGTAGAGGAAAGCAGGTGGCGGTGAAGCGATTCATCGCAACCGCCACATGCAAAAAGACCAACACGTAGCTTGCGGAGACTTCGTCAACGACGGTCACTGTATGAAAGACTTGCGCGAGCTCATGGCTTATAGTGAACACGGAGTTTCGCAGGTCGTAAAGAAGTTTCTGAACAAGACGAATTGCACCCCGGCGCTACTGGTACGGAGATCTAGCACTTATTAATAGTTCTCGCCTGCGCTTCGCGCATGCAGCGAGGCTACCGCGGTATGATCGAGGAAGACTCGTATGCAGCCGGCCTGCTGCATACGCTGACAAATACTGTGAGCCTTTCCTGAATTCAAAAGGCGCCCTTGACGATGGTCACGCAGACGTCAAAATTTACCTAGGCGTCTTCCAGCAATTTAGCCTGCAGTTACAAGTGAGCACGCCACGTACCATTAGCATGTGGAAGCAATCGACAACTACGACGAAAACGAAGAACGTGTAGAATGCTTGACGAAATTCTTTCTCGCGTCGTCCTTGCACCACAATGAACAGCACCATAGAGACGTGGAGAAGGATCAGTAGTATGACGGCGACCACTTCGACGGTAAACCAGGTGAAACCGAGCGTGTAGTAGTCGACCACCAACGGGACACTCGTCGTGGTAGTGTAGGCAATGGTAGTCGGGACGAGCGTGGTCTGACCATCGAAAATCGTCGTTTTCATTTTGTCTCGTTCTTCTTCCTACAAGAACATGGTAGGAAAGCAAGGGTCTCAGAATGCCACCCCGCGGGAGTGGCATTTTTATCGAATGGATCAAAGAAGTTTCAGTAGGAAACTAGTGTAAACTGCGTAAGACTCCGTTGTTGTCGCCTGCAGCGAGCCAAACGCGCCACTTTCCTTCAGGAAACTCTGCGACTACTGTTTGGCTTTTCCCCGGCTGCTGTTCGAAAGTTTAGTTTTTCAACGAGTTTGAGTTATATAAGCATAAAATTCGCTCAGGTGCGCTTAAAAGCCTGTTTTTTTTTTGTTCATAAACCTCAGAAATACCGCCCCCCCCCCCAAAAAACCAGAAATTGTCCCCAGAATGCCCATCCGCAGTCGAATCCCCCTCCACGCTCCCGAGGCGAATCACATCTTAAACCCATGGGTGTGACGGTAAGAATGTACTCCCCCTCCAGATTCTTCCTAATGCTCGGGATTACCCCGAAAAGCGACATACCGCACCACTAACTTCGGAATCCTCCCTTGATTCTGACTTCTCTTATGCTTGTTTTGGGGCTTAATCACTCTAATACCTTTTATCTTAAGAAGCTAACGAAAGTGGAGTATGGCGAAGTTCTGCTGAACTATGGGGAGATGGGTGTATTCCGAAGGCACCCGTACACTGAGGTTCTTAGCCATCCCTTGCCCTGACACGTCGTGTCGCCTTTACAGGAACGCAGTGCAAAAGATGGGAGAACTGTGGTTTCCCACAACGAAGACCCGCGTCTGGTGAGATCATTGTTCGGTGTGGTGGCTTGATCCCTGATCCTAACCGCAGCTTCCAACCCTGACCACGCACCACTATGCGCCCTAGAATTTGCGGAAAAATTCATGGCCGGTCGTCACACAAAAGTGTTATGTGTAAATCAGGGATGACAAAGATTTCTAAACCTAAGACAAGAGGAAATCTCTTAGCAAACGGTACACGGAAAACCCTGTCCACAAGAAGCGGAGAGGGATCATTTCATTCAATTTCCGTGTATGAACGGCACAAGTAATGCGGCGTGTAATCTCGTTATTTGCTTGCGCCGATGTGTGCTCGTGCGATCACATGACTCCACGTCGTAGAGTCTGGGACAATTTAAATTCGTGACGCACTGTCAAAGGTACTCTAAGCTAAGCCAACATTTTGTTTTTCTTTCCCGGTGTACAATACGTCTGCACCGAGAGACACAGTGAAAATGCGAAGCAGGGCTGCATAGGAACCTTATTTCGACGACTTTTGTTCTCAGGTCGGCAGTACGATTTCCAAGGTATTTCGTTGGAATAATTAAGGGCTATGTCAATTGGTCACAAACGGCATGCGTATAATGTAGGCATGTAATTTAGAGTAAGCGGCCCTTACCACTGGGCGGTTCCGCGCCGTCATCCGTGCCGTGTCCCGGCATACAATGGAATTTCATAAGTCGCACAGAAAATTATCCATCCTCGGCTCTAATCCGGGCGATTCAGGAGATCGTAGGCCCGTCGAAGAGAGTGCTGTTATTCGCCATTGTCTCCGCTTGCGGCGGTTGTTCGCAGTCGCTGACAGTCGCTACACGCCTTGGCAGCAGATTTAGCACTGCGCGACGATAAGCCTTTATGAAGATGATGGTCGAGATCGGATTCATGACGGGAATCCACGCGAGCGAAGTGGTTGCAAACTGCGACAGCACTCGGATCTGCTCCGACCCAGTCGTGATGACGGCTATCGCGCCGAACACGGGCACTACCACAACGGCAAGTGGGGTCATTGCCTGCAAAGAACAGCTGGCTTGCAAGGAGATTCTGCAAGTACTGCCATTTTAGACATATTTGCAAATGTTTTATGTGCATTAAAATTCGACCTGGTTTATGATTGACGCTAAATACGGTGATTATGTATGACTTAAAGGAAGGCATTAAAAATAAACATTATGGCATTATTTGAGCCGGCGCCGTCGATTCCAAGCGACGGCCGGAACCGCCGTCCGATCTGGTTCCAAGATTACGTGGAACCGTTCTCATCTATGGACTTACCTGGAACAATATGGCCGCGTTCAGCTGGCTTTGCACTGCTCGTGCACTCTTGCTCCAGTGGCTGCTCTGCTTGATCACACGCTGCACATTGTAATTGCAGAAGGTAATGCACCCGTACGTGATCGAAATCACCGACCCGCCAGTACAGAGCACAAACGCACCGTCCCATAGCTAATGAAGTGGACAGAAATTGAAATCGTCAATGCGCTGTGAGAAAATCGCCCACCTTATCCATTATCGGAAGGATGTACATTTCGCCTGCATCACGACATGGTGCGTCCGCAATCATAGCAGCATACTCCTGTACCGCCGCCAGCGAATCGGGGACCCAAATGAGGTTGTGAACGAGGGGTATGGATCCAGCCAACAGCATGGCTGACGCAATAGCCATGGCCAGTTGCGACGCAGTCATTACGTGGTTTCTGCAAAATAACAGTCAGCCGGTGAAGGAGCCGAAAATGCAGCTTGGAGAGCAGGGGTCTCAGATGGATTTGCCCAATGGGGCGACAGACCCGCCAAGGCGGCGGTAGGGGGGGGGGGGCTATATCCAAGCAGGAAGAAACAAGGTTTTCTCTCCTCCATGAGGAGCGGGGAAAGCTGCCCTGCCAAGTCTACTCAAGCAGGATAGTCTCTTGAGATAAGCGGTCTCACTTTCAATCCCGATGGCCTCCCAACGATGGACACTACTCACCTGCAAACCGCCAGGTATCGACAAAGCATTGGCACCGAAACCATTGCAATCGTAAAGTACGCGAAAAAGCAGTAGATGCCGAACAGTTGAAGGTTTGTGTGAAGGTCTCCAACTAACACGCCGTTGGTCACGATAACGAGCATGCCATGGCGTATGTCAACGTGCTAAAAGTTTGTTTGGCGTAAGGATGTCTCGGGTCTAGGCTTTCTTGGGACTTGGAATTAGCAAGGCTCTCCTTTTTGTTCGTATGTCGAGAAGGTAAAACTGTCGGATTTCCGAATCGGAACAATTTTGGGAAGAAGCGACTTCACTTTGCTCATATTTTAAGCTAGGTAGGCACTTATGAATACCGTGCAAAATTCGCCTTGGCGGCGCATAGCATCGGTAAGTTTAAATGCAAGCGGCACGTCGGAAGTAGAGTTCGGCGCCCGTACCAAGGTACGGGTCAAACCAGTACCCGTACCCGTATAATACGACACGGCAACACGGCACGGCCTAGCCGACCCGTACTACGGGCCGTGTTTTATGCCGTGTTAGTGTATACGGCTTGTCAATTTTTTTACCCACCACGGGTACCGGGTACGGCACGGGTGGGGTCACCACGGGTACGGGTTTGGCACGGAGTCCCAACGCCGATCTCTAGTCGGAAGTACATCTGTTAGGCGGCATTCGGAACGGAAAACAGTCGGAGCTCCGGTCGGAACACGGGACATCCCCAGTTTGGAGCATGCTACTACCCACATACCATTTCGATGAGGTACGAAGCAGATGCGAAAAGCGAGTCGACGACGCAGTTGCACAGCAGTACCCGGCTGTAGGTGCGAAGTTCGCGCGTTGTCCTGTACTTGATAAGAAGCGCTAGGCTGAAGTTCAGCAGCAAACTCAGCGCAGCGGCCACGCTTTCGCTGGTCCGAAAGAAAGCGCTGAGACACGACGGCCTGGCCGACATTTGGGTAGTGGGGGGTCGAGAAAGAGGGGATGGCTTCAACCTTGTAGGGGTGGCTGCACGGTGATCCGTCAATGACTCAATGCTTCATCCGTTTGTATCTTTGCTAAAATACTGTGGAAATTAAAGACTCAGCGTAAGCGGAAGTGAGCAATTTGCTGCACCGACGGTTGTCTTCTCAGAGCTGACACTGAGAACATTTGACCAATGACCTTTGCGTAAGCCTAGAATATGAAAGCACAGCTTTTGCCAGCAGGCTTGTCACCGCTTGGACCTGGCTCTAGCGGAAGCGTCGTTTCGCTCCTGCTTCACAGTCAGTACGGTTAGCAGCTACATCAGTTCTGTTGAGGTCAGGTGGCATTAGCGAACGGAAGAGACCAATTTGTGTACTTGTATTTCTGGAAGTGACCAATTTCATGCACTCGCAGCTGTTTGTTGCAGCGGATGAGCACGATGATGCGAATGCGTAAGCCACGAAGATGTCCAAATGCTCTCCATAATTAGCTGCTGTTTGAACATTTGGCTTTCGAGTTCAGCTTTGTTTGAGTCATGTCGAAACGCTTTGCATATAAGACAGGACTATGAACGATGCCATCTGGGCCTCCTTGAGCCATGCCTTGTACAAATCCCTAATTGTACGGCGCCATTTCATGAGAAAAAAACGAAGACGAGCTTCTTAATTGTATCGTATCCTCCGATTGCCCAGCGCAGGGCAGGGATTTTTTTGTCAGTTCCGCACTCTACGTATTACGCTTCATTGAAACCTGAACCCGTCGGACCTCCAGGATAGTGCACTACACCGTCAACGAGATTGTTGGACACCGATATATGATAGTTTTTTCTTCATCCGCTAGTGACCGCGTCTTCCTCTCATGTTTTTCTACCTTTCCACCGTGGTGACTAGACTTCTCGCAACAACTTGGCCTATGCCTTCCGGCAGTTGTAAATTCCTGGCATCCATGAAATAAATTCACGAAGACACTTTATTGAGATAAGCATCGGATAGCGTTTCTCGGATTATCCATCAACTGCGACGTCAATGCATCGTTCACCGGGCGGGGGTAGCGCTATTGCGTCACGACGTGATGATGACTTGCGCATAACTGCGTGACGCTTGATATCCGGGTCACCAGTGCCCCACGTTTACGTGCGCTCCGCCGCAGTCAGGTGTCGTCACACTCTGCGATATGACGGTAGTAAAAATCTTCTTAGCAATTTTTGTTGTATCTGCAAGGCTCCACGCAAGTCTTGCCGACGGGTCATCCTCCACAACCACCACCACAACTACGCCAAGCAACGACACGGAGCCTAAGCAGCTGGCGTACTGCACCGACCTTACTGATTGCTTTGCCAAGCAATGGGTGGTAGGTATCACTATACTAACCAGATATTCGACCCAATTTTGAATTGTGATTAAAGTTTTCAAGATTTTTGATCATTGAGCAACGAACCAAACGAACCTCAGGCGTCATATACGAGGAAACCTAAAAGATACTAGTCCATGCCCTGGGTCGCAACAATCTTTTAGTACGTGGGCACGAACCACAGGTACCTATAGCGTTAAGTATGGGATGCCCTTAAAGGTATCCCAAGTTACTTTGTCACTCAACGAATTCTTAGCACTTCAAAACAACTAGCCACCCACTGGCAAAAAAAACTATCGCATCCTGCTTTGTGCGACACGATAGTTTAGTTCGCACACTGAAGGTGCGAACTGATTCGTGAGACGCTTATCCGTCTACTTGCGAATTTGCGAAGAGGTAACTTCGGGGAAAAAATGCGAGAACCTCAAATGTCCCTGGGCGCTCATATTCTTCGAAGTACGTGGACAGGAAACTGAAGAATTTACGGCACCAAATATGCTTGAACCTGAACATACAATGTTTGGGCACAAACAGTGGCGGGAACTGGACCGCAAATGTCACTAGACCTGATTTGGCCTCGCTGCGGGCTCTACGTAGGAAACCACTACAGTCCCTGAGTATGTGGGCTCGAACCGCGAACACATTACGAGCACATGAGCGGCAGCTATGGCCGGAGGAAAAATTATTTTCCGACATAAGCACGAGGTGCGGCTGTAGCTCTGGGCATATGCTGCCCAAGAATATTCCCACAATACATGGAAAAAACGCAAGGCTTTGACCACCAAATGTAGGGTAAACTCAAAGATCCTCATCCCTGTTTTAAGCAGCAAAAAAATATGGGCCGAGCTAAAACATTATTAGCCTAGACGAAAGCAAATGTCACAACGCTTGCTAAGCGCGTATTTACTTCTCGTTGACAATGTTAAGAACAACATTCGTGAAAGTATCGTTAATTAGCAGAGCGGCTTGACAACGAGATGCGGGCTGCCGGGCTGTTGCGTGGCAAGCAGATTACGCACCTAAAATTTAAATGCGTTAACATTTCTCTGACAGCAACCACCCGTAGCGTACCGTTATCGGTGCTTACCGTACCGTCAGTACCTTGAGTGAGACACTCCCCGTACCACGCAAGTACGAAGTGCTGTGCGGCATGGTCGAATTACGGGCCATGATAGTACTTTAATGGAAGCTTACCGTATTCCGAACAATACCGATACTGCCGCACGACACGCCGTCGTATGCAGTACCAGGTACCGTAAACCCTGTAATTATAGCCCAGGGCCATTTTTTTTTTGCTGTGGTCCAAAGGGAGCGGTAATTAGAGGGGACGGGTGGTAACTAGAGGGGGGACCTAATTATTATGCCACTTCGCCGGCCGAAGTCCCGCGAAAAACTGAGGAAATTTTGCCGAAAATCGGCCAAAATCGACTAAAAATTCATCAAAAGTTTACATTTTGGAGAAGAATTGCGAGTATCCTATTATGTTCTACGTGTCTTAAAACGCGTAATGGCAGTAGTTTCATAGTGCATCACTTCTGGGAGGTATCCTCCAAGTGGACACCTAAGGGCCCTTTGGTTCACTTCACTGACGATAAAAAATTAGAAATTTTAGTGTCACAAACATCTGTCCCAATACGTTGCCCGTGCTCTAAAACGTCGAGAAAACATGCTTTCCTGGCAAGTCAAACTTACCTTTTAACTGGGTTGTTGGCTGTTGTTCTAATTATAGCCCCGGGGCCATAATTAAATGGGGGCCCTATTTTTTTTTGTACGGGTCAAAAGGGGGCCCTAATTAGAGGCATAGCTTCCGGGGCACCCGGTGGGGCAAGCGCAACCGCAACCCCACCGGTTGCGGTTGCCATTTTTAAAGGGGGCTGGTTGCGGTTGCGGTGGCGGTTGCCATTTTTAAGACCCTGGTTGTGGTTGCGGTTGCCATTCTTACGGACCACCGGTTGAGGAAAATGATTGCTATAATTTGCTTGATTCTCCTAGGATCCAACGCAAATTGGCGGTTGCGGTTGCCATTTTCGCGGTTGCGGTTGCCATTTTTGAAGGCAACCGGTTGAGGTTGCGGTTGCCATTTTGATGGACCACCGGTTGCGGTTGCCATTTTCGGTAGAGCCCCGGTTGCGGTTGCGGTTACGGTTGCGCTTTTTCAAAATCCGGAAACTATGATTAGAGGGGGGGGGGGCTGTAATTAAAGGGAGGCTACAATTAGAGGATTTACGGTAGTACGGAGAACAACCCTAATGTCTCTACGATGCCGATCTTTTACGCCATACCACGTTGATGTTTTGTGGCTCCCGCAGGCGAAGCATGCCGATCACATTCGGGACGTCATAACCGTCCCCCATGGAGAAGTCGTAAGCGACAAATCCAACAATCGTGTGCGTGCCGTCTTTGGCTGCCTGCTGGAGTTCATCAAGTCGATTTTTGAGAGCTGGGCCTGGGAAACTGAGCGTGAAGGACCAACGTTGGAAGAGCGTTTGATCACCCATTTCTGCAAACCAGAAGTTTGGGCATGCGGTTTATATAAAAAGAAATGTGTGAGTGAAGGAAAAGTGTTCAGATGCACGAGTGGGGTACGGTGTAGGACGAAAAATATGTTAGTTAGAACAGCAAACTACAAGTTGACTTGATGTGAACTCGTTCTTGCAAATTTCGTAATGTACAGTATTACGAATCACCCAATCGCTTCAAGTTCGTGGCCGTTTGAAATGCGACGGAAGAATACAACACCAAATGCTTCATTAGAGAGTAACACGAACCCGGAGTTACTCTCGCACATGAGCGCCAGGTACGGCTGGAGGTCACAGCCTGTTCTATCAGAGTACTAGCATGAGTCCCGTAGTAAGTGACCACAAACGACAAACCAAACCTACGGCAACAAGTATGTGAAAATCTGAGGTAAGTAGGTGTGCTTCGTCCGAACGTAGAGAATCGTCCACACGGTCGTATGACTCGGGCGGGTGCACAGTTGTCCCAACAGAGAGATCACGACAATGCTAACGAGGAACGCCGAGCGTCACGCAGCAACTGACTCATATGCGAAGGCACGACAACAAAGACTTGGCTAAGTCATAATGCCTCATTTCGCGACACGCTAGACAGACTGGAACGACAATTCCGTCTTGAAGCTGCCAGTTGCAATAACATAATTATTCCGGGGCAGTGTTATTTCAAATCCAACAGATACGTCTCGCGACCATTCATTAAATTTTACGCAACCGTTCGGCCTGCGTCTTGCGAAAGCATTGTCGTACCGCGGATTGCCGAGGTCAACAGTCCCTGCAAAACAACAACGCTGACGCATCGTTATGGCAGTGAGCAGAGCGATACATATTTTTTTTACTAGCAAACGTGCCAAATTCGACAGTCCATTACGTTTGCTGCACATCCGCTTTCGGTGCAGCAGCGTGCGTAGTTTCACCCGCGGACACTTTTCCTCCGAACCGCCCAAGAATGGTCCGACGGAATTGCTCGACGAGCAGCAGCGTAGACAGCGGGTTGATGACCGTCGTCCAGGAGATGACGATGACGGCCACCAGCCCGAATCCGTAAAGGTTTATGCCGAGCAGACCCGAAAGAACGAACACGTTCGCCGGCATGAAGACGGTCATAACTGGCGCGATCGTCTAAAACCATCCGTATATCTTAAAGGGCTGGTTTCGTATGCGCCCAAATTCGACACCGCTCTACTCGCTCGTTTGGGCCTTTGGGAGAATCCGAAACTAAGGTCCGCTTTTGTATGAGCGCCATGTGGGGGACAGGCGTTCCCATGCTCGATCGCATGCTTCATGTAGCGGGCAAGCATGTAATTTCTGTTAGGGCACGTCGTAGGGGAGTTTGCCTTTCTTTGCATATATGACCCCCTGCTTCGCATGTAAAGCCATCTCATTTTCGCGTACCCCCAGCGTTGCATACCCCTGCTTAACATAGCAGACACCAATTGGGAGTCGTAACCTGTCTGGGTTGGGCCATTCCTTTGGGTTGACCCTTAGGCAAGCGTTGACAAATACAGGCTATGCAGACTGAGTAAAATAGCCTACTTATGTGCGCGACCCAGCCAGACCGGCAAATACGGACACCTGGGTTAGCATGCAAGTCCGGAGCGGACTGGTTCACAGGAAGAGCAGGACCGGCATATTCTTGAACGCCAAAGGTGAAGTACGGTCGAGGATCTACCGGCCCGGCTGGACCTAATCAAGCACCGCTCAGAGCTTACCTGCACGAGTAGCGAGTACTTGAGCTGTGTCTGAATCTTCTTCGTCTTAGGCGATAAACATGTCTCGTTGCGTTTCAGATGACGGCCAGTGAGTAGTATGAACCAAATGACGGCCGCGTAGCTGGCAACGTTGTGCAACAGTCCGTAGGAAAACGAGATTTTCATGGACAATGTCGCCTTTCAATAGTAAAATACACTATTCTCGTGTAAAAAAAATCACTTACGACGTCGGCTGCGGCAAACGTTGGCAAATTTCCATCGACTTCACGCCACAGCTCATTGTCAATAGCAAAGGAGTAGTCGATGCCGGACGTTGACGACTGCCAAACGGCGTTAAACATTAGTGCTCCCGCTGACAGGCCAGATAAGGCCAGGAGTGATAGCGCTGCGCCTATCTGCTTGACATTCAGTGGCTGGCCGCTAAACCAGTTGCTTCACACTGAGATACGATACATCTCGAAACGCGGCCTCATGCCAATGGGAAAGTATGATGGTCGGCCGAAGTCAAACTTCGCAATATAGCTTCGAATCAGTGGTCCTGGACGCTCTGGCCTAGGCTTTAACCCTGGTCTTCAAAAATGACGCCCATCTCGATTGGTTTACGTCGACAAATTTGTGTGTCATTGTTCTTTAAAACCTTTTCAAAACAGTAGAAACCTTTCTTATTTAATTGCACTATTCGCGGACATATTTTAAGCTTTACTTGACCCACCTGTCGGCCCAAAACACGAGAGGTTAACCTTTAACCCGCTAAGGGATTGGTTGTGGCGTGCGAGAGCGTGAGACAAAAGCTTACGTCTTGATGACGGTATACCGGTAATAGTACTGGACTGGAAGGTAGGCAATGACGAAGTGCATTCCGCCGGTGGCAGTACCAGCCATGGCGCAGTGGACCCACAACGGTAGGCCCTTCAAGAAGCCGTCCATGATGAACGCAAAGACACCTTCAACACACTCGACTTGCTAAACCCAGCAGACTAAACTTGGCCAGTTGTCCGATAAACGGACCATTCCGGATGCAAAGATCACAGTCGCGAAAAACAGATCGATGGTGCAGTTTAGGAGAATCATGCGATTGTAGGACTTCAGCTCCTTTGATGACCTCCGCAGCACGAGAACAATGAGCAGGGCATTCAGAGCGGTGCCAACAGTGAAGGTGACGTAGCGATTGACGTGATGAACGTCGCGGAGCCACAGCAGCATTGATGTCAAGGCAGTGTCCTGAAACTACGTGAAGTCCACAGCTGTTTACGGTGGAGAGAGGGGCAGGGAGGGAAGGCTACGGGGACGGCCAGTCAGGCGGTCACATGAACAATGTAAAATCACATTTGTGTTCACGCTAAATCCAACTACCGTATTTTTTCGAATAGAGCCCCACCTCAAATAGAGCCCCACCTTGAATAGAGCCCCACCCCAAGGTTACTAGATACCCGTCTGGGGTATGCGGACCTCAAACCTAAGGCCATATTTGAATAGATAACGATAAAATAAGAATTTTAGAACTGAGAGCGAGTCTTCCTGATGACAAATGAAACTGAAAATAATTTTTAAAATTTATTATTTTCTGAAGAAATGCCTTACGAAAAATAGAGCCCCTGGGGCTCTATTCGATGAAATACGGTATGCAGTCCGCGCTTTGCGCTTTTCGTTGCGTACTTGCTACGCTCCACAGCATTTTGCGATCGGAAGTAGAAAATTGCTAGAAAACGCTTATTCCAAAACTTCATTCGAACCTCGCATAGTTTCTGGTAGCAAGTTACAAGTTACAAGTAGAGTTCATTACAAGTAGCAGGCCGGTAAAAAAACAACGTTAGTACTACCTGGTTGCCACCAATGGGGAAACGTATCAGTGCACACGGTGGCAGTTACTCAATCAAGCAACATTCATTGCTGCCAGGTGGCCGTTGCTTGTGCAAGTGTAAAAGAGGTTAACATGGCAGGGCGCCACGTGAGGAAAAACTGCCACACACATGGCGACGCCTAATTGGCTTACTTGGTTCACGTGGCAGCTAGTTTTCTTGTTATTCAGCTGCCTTGCACAACCGATGACTCCGATGTCGGTCCTCATGGGACGTAAGCCAACCGGGAGAACTGATTAGCATTGTTGATGTCGGTGGGTGCCTCTTTTTGACAAAGCGGGAACACGTAAAAACAATGCGATGGCAAAAACGAAAACCTGGCGTCTATTCCATTCTATGAAGACGTCCTCCCTTTACAGCCCCATTGTCCTGCGCTACCAGCGATGACCCTTCTTACACCTTTGCTCCAGAAAACTGCGAAAAACTCCACGCCCAAAACCCCCAGCTATGCAGTTTTAGGTCAGGCCACTTTTAGGAAGCCAAGGATATCGCCGATGCGGAGCGTAACAAGAATATCCAACCAACGTTTCGTTTCATATCGCTTTCGGAGCAAGACGTACTTCTCGAAGATTCATGCGAAAACATAGCTAGAAGCCAGCGTAAGGAGGAAGAGGCAAGAATCGGAGCATTTTCCCCGTGCAGCCTCATTGTCCGCCACTACGTGGCCGCCTTCTTCGAACCGTTGCTCTTTTTGTCCGATATGATCGGCTTTCTCCAGCTAAGCGTTGTTGAGTAAAATTAAGCAAGCCCAGCAACGCCTTACGCACTAACTGGCTCACTACTTGACACCTAATACACTTAAATGAACTCGCATTCAGGTGTTTTCTCGATATGACAACGATTCAGCGTAGGTTGGACTGGAGTGGTTTCCAGAACGGACAAGCCGGCATGGCGCATGTGATGTAGTTAGAAATCTCGGACTGTCTTTTACAAAACTGATGAAATGGACATATAGCTGAGTCAAAACCAACCGACGTTTTATACTGAAAGCAGCGCGCTAGTTTGGGCGCGCAAACCTTCAGCGGCATTTGCCTGCCTTCTCGAGGATTCATTGCGGGATCAACTCCTGCCTATGCGAAACCAATCGTGAAAACCTGCGCTTGACTTAATGCTGGGGGGCTGTCTCACCTTTTGAATTTGGCCGATGACGGCTTCATCGATTGCTACGACAGCCAGAAGGCTAACATGCTTTAAAACTACCGGACTTTACTCAGTTTATTCCTTCTTGTAAGCACATGATCTTGCTTTTCCCCTATTATTTCTTGTTCTTGCAACACTTGGCTACATAGGGATTCAGCTGCTGACAGTTCTGATCGTCCGCGCAGTACATCTCTTCACAATTCTTTGCACTCGTGTCTTTCGACGCAAGCGAGCCATCAGGGCAAATCGTCGCCCACACGTCACCGAGCCAGTCTTCAAAGCATGTGATATTCGGTGATTTGTCGAAACACTTACGCGCCACAGTCGAGTTTTTGCATGTATAGCGTCCGAACCAGAACTGGTGACAATCGAAACCATGCGCACAGAACTTCTCCACGCCGTCAACGTCTCTTCCACAATCCTTGTCGCCAGGAGCAACGCTTGCGTTCTTCGGATCGGCGTGCCAGTTACCGGGGAGCTGGTCGCACCAACCGGAGTCCGCTGAAAATTACCCCGAACATTGACGTTAAAGAACAAGCGACTACTCGGCCTGCACTGCTTGCATTCGTCTTGCGTCCCGAAGTTGTTTGCGTTTCCTAAAAGAGGCCGTAAGCGTTGGTCCGTGAATCTTGGTTACCACCGGAGCCGCTGTACTTGAACGAGAAGCAACAGTTACGGTCCTTATCGTAGTAGAAACGCTCCAGTATTTCTAAATCGCAATATCAAAGGCTCATATAATACTGGTGCTGCTTTAGGCTACATGAGTCATATGCATGCTTGGACTATCCACAACATCATGCATCAAACAAACAGCGAAATTTAGTCTCAGAGCGCACATACTCGTTCCGTCTCCTCTCTCTGAAGGCATCTCATTGCATCCTTCTGCTGCGTACACAGTACCAGACAGCACAGCGAGGACGGTAGCACAACGAAGAAATACAGAAACTGTCATGACAAAAGAGTCAAGTTTTGTGAATGCTGACGAATGCATTTTGCGTCAAGCAAAGACGAATTAATACCCATCGCGTCCGAAGAACATGCGGGCCGTTTGACACTCTCATAAATATGTACGTGACTAAACGCTTACAAGTGACGGATTAAATTTTGTGTTTTTTAATTCCTTTGCCGTGCAAGCACTGAAATAAGCCAAGCAGATATTTTGGTGGGTAAGCTACCTAATCCGATAGCGAACTGACATTCCGGACAGTACTACTTCCCATGCAGGTAGTCATGGTAGGCCGCGAACAGGGGCGTAACCAGCCGAAAATTTTGGAGGTGTGTAGATGTAAGGGGGGATCCTTACCTATTTTTTTGGCGTCGGACTTCGGCCCGCGCCAAAAATGCCTTGGTTTCCCCCTTAGGTAGTTTCGGAAAATGTCGGTTTTTGGCCCCTTAATGTTCAAAATCCGTGATTTTAGAGGGATTTCACATGAAGTAGACCGCCGCGGGCGCTGCCCGAGCGATTTTTGGGCTTGGTTGGCAAAAATTCATCGCCGTATTGGCATTTTAACGTAAAAATCGGCGAATTTTGAGGGTTTCACATGAAACAACCCGCCGCATGCGCCGCCAGCGAGGGTTTTGGGTTAAACAGGAAACCTGAAACTGAAAACTGACACTGTCTTGAGCCTACACGCTGTTCTAAGGGTATTAAGAGCACTCAAGACCGCCGCACGCGCCGCCAGAGCAGCTTTCAAAACTTATTTGGCAAAATTCACTTGAAATTTTGACGTGTTTATGGGGTTACAAGGTGGTTCTAAGCTGTTTTAACCTAGAAAAGCCCGCCGCAAGTGAAGAAAACGCTTTAAGCTAGAGCAAATTGTAGGATTGCATTAAAAATTACACTTTTTCCTTTAATTTTCTGGAATTCCAAAAATTGCCTTGGTCCACCCCTAGATACGCGCCCGGCCGCGAATGTGGAGCAGAACCAGCAAACCCCATTAAAGGCGAAGTGTGCAACCTGGCGAAAAATGAAATGCCGACTGGTAAGTGCGACCACGGTATCTGTGTGTCCCTCGTTCCTTCCCACTAGTCCCACTGTCACCAACTATTTACCTCCAGTTAGAACGCGTTGAGCAAAACTAAGCAAGCCTACCAACGCCTAGCGCATTTAACTAGCTCACTATTCGGCGCTTAGTGCACTTAAGTGCGTAAGCAGAAAAAAGTGTCTTTTATTTTTGTGTCTTTTACACATACACAAATTTTGACGTTTTCTGCTATTTGTGTATGTGTACTTTTTTTGTGTTAAAGTACACTCATTATATGTCGGGAATCTGCAATTTGTGTCTCATTTTGTGTCTACCTGATGTGTAAAAAAAGACACAAAATTCCAGGCTAAATTTTTATATTTTTAAAAAAGACATAAAATTCAGACACAATTGTTGNAATGAAGTCCGTAGCTGTTAAAAAATGACAAAAACGTTTTAAATCGCATAGCGGTTATCAGCTACCAGGACAAGATTATAAAATTTCCGAAGTTTAATGCTCGAAAATTTCTGACCCGAGCTAAAATTAGGTGCTTTACGGTACCTAAGGATCTACACAGCACACGCCACGAGTGCGGCTGGTTCACTACCCGACCGGCCTTCGATCGTCTCGCAACGCTAATTCTTGCTCAGTCGTCGCTTTGTGCACGCGCGGCCGTCGAAATGATTACTCTCGATTGTTTATTTCGCATTTGCACCAGTTGAAAACTGAAACGCATTGCCATAAACTAAGTCCAGTTTTCGTTACATAAGAAGCCACGGTCGCTTTATTCAGGGTGTCGTGATTTCTTGTATGTACTACCCTCCGTGTCGACGGCCTTTCTTAATCGATTCAAGCGGACTTTCTTAGGACAAAGGGTACATGCTGAAGGCGCGTATTTCTGAGGGTATTAATTAGTCATCGATGTCCGTTCAGCGAGGCTTAACATGCCAGCTCCCGTTTAGACGCAATGAGAATCCGGAAGTTTCCCAGTCCGTTAGACGAAATCGGTAAAACAGCTCTGTTGGACTTGCTGAAGCTCGCCATCCGTCAGATGCTAAACAAGGAGAAACCTTCCAAAACGTACGAAGAACTCTACGGAGCGACCTCCACCTTGGTATGCGTTTCCGCATTAAATATACTTCTATGAATTGTATTCGGTGGCTTATTGAATGGATGCGTTGCTTAGGTTCTTCACGGCTATGGTGGCGAGCTCTACAGCACGCTGAAGACATCTCTTCAGGAACATGCGCAGTCAAAGGTAGGGGATAAGGTTAGCGGGTTGTACCTCTTTGGAGCTCATTCCAACGCGACGCCTCTAGGTCGTGCCATCGCTGACCCTGTCAGTGGACGACGACCTATTCGGAGTTCTTCGCCGCGAACGTTCCGACTTCGAGCACGCATGCACAGTGATTGCCGACGTTCTCAAATACATGGAACGCGTCTACGTACAGCAAAACAACGTTCTTGACGTAAAGGAGCTGGCTGGCCACGTATTCCAGCAGGAGGTCTCCCGGCATACAAACCTCAGCGTGAAACTGCGACCCCTTCTCGTAGCCCCGTTTCTGCGAGGCATCGACGGAGAGGACGTCGACTGGTATGTAGTAGGAAGCGGTTAACGGTAAGCAGTGTTGACGGCTACCACCCCTGTGTGCCTACTATGTCCCTGCTTCCGTCTGCTGACATAGCGGGCAACGGTGTTTCCGCCGTCCTAGAAGGTTCGCAACTGTGCAGAATTGAGTGTGCTAGTCCTTTGGCCAGTTCCGTGATTATTACAGAGTGATAATTTGGGGCAAGTCAGTCCGAAGTCCGGCTGCAGGCCGTTCTCTTAGGAAATCCTGGAACGATTCCTGCAAAAGTCTGCTGGAGTTGAGCGACGACTCACGGCAGCTTTACGAAGAACAGTTCGAAGTGCCTTTGCTGCGCGAAGTCACCGAGCATTACCGCGTCAAGCTGCGAAAGGTTATCGCCGAGAAGAATGAAGGCGACTTCGACTTGCTTACGAACACGTTCGTGGAGAGCGAGACGCTGTACCTCGAGAACGTGGACGACAAAACGACCAAGGAATGGCTCCGATCAGTGCTCGACAATGTGGTGACTGAGGCGAAACATACCAATGCGTAACTTATCCTTGTGTTGTATGAGAATGAATTTCCCGTCACGCGTACATCTTATAGGCTATGTCCTACGTCTTTAACGTACCACGTGAATAAAGTTAAATAAACAAGACATGGAATATCGACAGGTACGTTAGCGTCCTGCTCATTCCTTTAGTTAGTTAGTCCGTAATGGGCCCTGCTTACCAAATCGACGTCGACCAAGGTTTGAACTGGTGCATATGGCTGTATTCGACGATGCGTGATGTGACGGAGAAAGGAAGCGTCAGGGATCTGATCAAGGACCGATTACGGGGCGCGAGGATGGGCAAAAAGCGCGCCGAAATGATCGTGCAACTTTTAGACGGGGCCTAAATGTGGTGCAGTGACACCCACTGGAAGTGCGCATCCGACGAAAGAAACGGTACATAGAAGCGTCAGTCGTGCTTACGAAGCCTTTTCATCTCCAGGGTACACATGCCCACATTTTGAGGTACACCATCGCGTGCCTCGTAGGTGCTTAATCATACATGATAGGTGCATGTCCGGGAACATGATCTAGTATTCTTCTGAAAGGCATTAACCGCGTGGGGATACGTAACGACGCCCCAACGACAAACGCACCTGCCACACTAATGTCCGATAACCTGCTGCAAATGTGGCGGGAATGGCTTGCGCCCTACAAGACGTGACGGATTCTTGCTTCTAAGCCAGAGACCCATCCAGACATTGATCGAGCTGCGAAGGGCTGCCATAAGTTGCAACCGGTTTTGTAATGTTCGTCGCTGAGCGCTACATTCCATGCAACCGGCCGGGCCTTGAGCCGGGGCCCGACCCGTCCATCCTTAGTATTTCCGGCTTCTTGACCGTGCCCTGGCCGGGCAAAGCCCAGAGGCATAGACTAATGTAACTGTTTGGCTTACCTAGTTGGTTTACGCAATTATTTCAAGCAAATGAGGCGTTCGAGAGGCTTTATCCTAGCAAGTGAAGTATCCTCGGTTCGGAATCCATATCTCACAAAATGGGCGCTAAACCCGACCGTTGCGCTGACCCTTTCTTTCGAGAACGTTGCACAGGGTTGCATAGCACGGCTGGTTTATTGCCCGAATTTTCGGCCCTCCCGCCACGCTTATCCTCGCTAGCGGTCTCCGGCCCTCGCGCAACTCTCATCCTCGCTAATCGATTCGCACGCTTGCGGCCACCAAATTGATTTCCACCGGCCTGTTTAGTCTCCACTTTCACCGTTTAGCAAGCGAAGAATTCTCTATCACACATAGTGTTGCAACAACGTCCAGTTTTACAACGCAAATCGACGCTTGCTTTGCTGCGACCCTCGTAATATCCTTGTGTACGTCAAGAATTTTTGTTAGTGGATGCAAGCGGATTTTACTGCTAAAACAAGGACATGTACTAGGAGAAAAACGTGCGTTTCAAGGTGTATGCGTGTCGCTATTCGGTCAAGGAAGATTAGCTTATACTTTCCTTTATGATGGACGAAAGCCATATAACAATCCTGTTGGACTCGATGAAGGCCACTTTCCGTCAGATGCTGAACAAGGAGCAACCTCCTTCATTCGACGTTCTCTATCGCAACGCCTACACTTTAGTATGAGCTCCATTTTGGATTCAAGGGAGCTCTAAATGGGAAAGACATCTCACTAGCGTGTGCGATCAGTGGTGGTCTGGACAAGCCAAGTGACCTTTTTCCAAGGCAAACAGGGTGATCTCCTTAACGTTATCCCTGCGGTACTAAGGTATAATAAGTGCCCGCTGTCTGTTCGCTGCGTTTCTGGTCCGCAAAGAACATTTTATTTTGTTACAAGATCCCCTCTAAGAGCTTGATTTTACCAGATTTGCGAGTGTTGCGGCTTTTACGTCCATAAGCACTGGTTAAGACCTGCACTCCGCGATTTATTGAACGTTGAACGCTTGAGCTGTTTAGGTTCTTCATCGTCGTGGTTGCGACCTCTACAACGCGCTGAAGGCCTGCCTTCAGGAGCACGTGCAGTCAAAGGTAAGTGGTTGTTCTTAACGAAGCATGCATACTTCGAGCACATTCTAGTGTAAACCTCTAGGTCGTGCCATCGCTGACCCAGACTGAGGAGGACGACCTTTTCGGGGTTCTTCGCCGCGAACGTTTCGATTTCAACCAAGCATGCGTACAGATACGCGACATTGTCATGTACATGGACCGCGTATATGCACTGCAAGCGAACGTTCTGCCCGTAAAGGAGCTGGCTGCGCAGGTCTTCCAGCAGGAGGTCTCCTTGCATGCGAACCTTGGCGAGAAGCTACGACCCCTTCTCATAGCTCCATTTCTACGAGGCATCGATGGAGAGGACGTCGATTGGTAGGTTTAAGAAGTTGATGGTTAACACCCCTGTCTCGTACTGTATTTCCACTGCTTTTTGTGTCTGACAATAGAAAAGGCCCACGTTGTCAGGTTACGAAAGCGGGAACATTGCTTTTCTTCCTCTCCGCCATAAGTCACGGTAATGACCAAGTCTTATCAGGAAGTCCTGGAATGACTCGTGCAAGACCTTGCTGGAGCCCAGCGACGATTCGCGGAAGCTTTACGAAGAACTCTTCGAAGTGCCTTTGCTGCGCGAAGTCACCGAGCATTACCGCGTCAAGCTGCGAAAGGTTATCGCCGAGAAGAATGAAGGCGACTTCGACCTGCTTACGAACACGTTCGTGGAGAGCGAGACGCTGTATCTCGAGCATGCGGACGACAAGACGACTAAGGAATGGCTCCGTTCTGCCCTCGATAATGTAGTGACCGAGGCAAACAATGCTAATAAATAATTTACCTTACGGTGTAGTGATCTTTCGTATGACCTCGGCGGTGCCTGAGATTGCGGTTACCGTATTTCTTTGATTATAGCCCGCCCTTAAATAGAGCCCCCTTGAATAGAGCCCCCCCCCCCTGGAGAGATCTTATAGAAAGTAGAGCCCCACCTTTAAATAGTGCCCCATCCTCGAATCAAGCTGGTGGCGAGGCAGCACTCAGTGCGTGTGTCGAGGGAACACTGGCCGCTGTTTCGCCCCTTTTTGCCGGGGCGACAAGGTGGCTGATATTGGCTAGGTGGATCGTGCAATAATTGGCTATGTAAGTGACGAAAATACATGTAAACTCACGGACGAAAGTCCTTCAGTGAATGCAAAATGAGGTGTACTTTCACCTAAAATGGCTTTTGGACATAGAGCCCCAGCCTTGAACAGAGCAGAGCCTCTCTCCCCCCTCCCCGGAGTGACCTTATAGAAAATAGAGCCCCAGGGGCTGTATTCAAAGAAATACCGGTGTTAAGTATATTTGACTAAGAAACTTTTATTTCATGTCAAACAATAGTGGGGAGGGGGATACCCAAGCGTGGTTGGGACTTCCGCTACCCCAAATCGGAAAGGATAATTGATATTTTTCGTTACAAAACAAGGCAACAGCGTGGCTTCACTGCCCCTTATACGGCGCCAGGTTTTTGCGTAATATCCGGTTCATTTTCATTGTTCATGCTGCAAATGGCGTCTGGCATGAACTTGGTCTTTCTTCTATTCGGTCATCTCTAGCGCTGTTGTGCATGCGAACGTTCCGGAAATATTCCGATTTTTTCGGAGCTCGCAGTGGACAGATGGGAAAGATTGAATGCGACAAGGTCTGGGACAGTATCCAGGAATGTGACTTTGCTGCAAGACCAGTATTAAGAAAAAGCGTGACCAGCGTATTGACCCTCAGAATCGACGTCATGAACTGCCAAAGCGCAGAGGCAGATACGAAACGCTGATCAGATTTGGTGCCAATTTCATCCGCTGAGTGGTAAAGCCTCAATCTCCAACGAATTGACGATAAATTAACGAGCTTTCATATAGTGCTCAAGTCGGCTGCTCTGCGAGTTTCACGGCAACGACGTTCCGAAAAGCTTTGAACCCTCAAAAGTGTCGTGATGGATACGCAAAGAGATACCTTCACTAAAACTGACTCTCAGGATGTGCCCAGTTTCGAAGAAGCAGGTACGAAAGGCGAAGAGATCAAACTAAGGTTCTACCGTGCACTAGCTCACGGCGGACGCGTTTGGAGCCGCGGGTCCGGGTCCCGCTTTTGGTGGTAGAGACTGGTCCGGCAGTGTTTCCCATAAACCGGAATTTTTCGTGTTGAAGTTAACTGAACTGGAACTCGAGTTCAGTTCAGTTCAAAATAGTTCAGTGAACTTCGCAGTTCATCGTACATATTTGAAAGCCGACCATAGGTAAGGGGCGATGGTAAGGAAATTTTTGGGAAGTAGGTGAAAGGCACTTCCCACTTCCTCAATTCAGGCCCAAAATTACCGGTAGCTCCCAGGGGCGAACGATGATGCACGGAAGAAGGCATCACTTCAGTATAAGCGGCGAGAAGCCATGTGGGACTGACGAAATCTGCCCTTCTGTTAAGGGTCCCCCCTTCCATCCACTCCTCATCTCGGGCCGGACTCCAAGTTCACCGAACCTAAGTTCAGTGAAACAGAATTGTTTTCGCTGAACTGGCCTGGAGCTCAAGTTCAGTTCAGTTCACCGAAGTTCGGTGAACTTGGCAGTTCAGGAACTGGTGTGTTCCTGAACCGGTCGCAGGAACTGGTCGGAACACTGGACTTCCTGAACACAGGAACACACCGAACACAGGAACACCACTGCACAACGAGCCCGCTTCGTTGACTCGTCCTCGAATGCTTGCCCAGAGTTCGCACTTCGAAGCGAGGGAGTCGATGTTGCCGAACACGTAAAGCCCGTCCCGTCCTCTTGAAACGGCGACGCACACGCGTTCAGAACCTAAAGTATAGAGGAAGCTAGAGAACGTGACGTATATGCGCCTCACGTTCAGAAAGCCGAAAGTGCTGGCGCGATTGCTGCGCACGAGCGACAAGTGAATGATGTTGGACTCCTCTCCTTTAAAAGTTCTCGACTGTTTCTAAAGAGGCGATTTTAACCGGAACTGGTCAAAAGGCCTGCTCCGAAATGAACAGCGCAGTACTGCGAACTTACGAATGTTAATGCCGTCGGCAACCGTAAACTCCGTTGCTCGGCGTCGAACGCAGTGGATCTGCTCCCCATACGTGCAGAGTATCCTGATCTAAAATGGCCACAACCGGTTATCGTCCTATGCGCCAAGCTGCTTACGTCGCCAGCGCTGTACCCCTGCTGGCGCAAGTAGACCGCTCTGCGAATCTCTAACTCCGCTTCGACTGGGTTCCAGTGGGACTTCATGTCACGGCCGTTACGCTCTGGCGCGGAATGGTCGATGAACGCGATATTCAGCCGCATCCCTTTTATATTTTCTCGATGGTGAACTGAGTCGTCGTCAGAAATAGCGGTATGAGCGCACGCTTGCAGGAGATATTGAGACGGGAGGTTGCAGACATTAAAAAGCCGCAAGAGTGGAATTTCCCCTTTATCAAAGAAAATTTTTGTTGTGTTTTTTTTGTACGAGGGCCTACTCCCGCCCGGCTCCGCATAAGGTTGGCCGTAGCTTAGGGGGGGGGGAAGGTTGGGTTTCCGTAAAGCTGCACGCAGCTCGCGCACAGGTACGCTCCTAATGTAGGGGGTGTCGTCATTAGACATTTTAGAAGCATGTCTTAAAGAAAAAGGGTATTTGCAAAATTTTGCAAAATATTTGACAGCGCTTAGCGGCAAAACTCACAAAATAACGTTTCGCCTCAATTAGCGGCTTCGCCTATGGTCAAAAGAAAATCTGCGTAGTTGCTACAAACCTCAAGGCCTTCGTAATAGAGTGGAATCAGCGTTCGTGGGATCACCGTACGCATTCGATGCTGCTTCTTCAGCATTTGGTGCGGGTAGGTGCCCGTTGATGATGAGCCGCTCGAACAGCGACGGATCGAACTTGTACTTCGACGCAAGCTCGTTTACGGCCGGCCGCTGGCGAAGCTGCTTGCGACCGCCAATAAGAATCACGTGTTGGCAAGCAGCAGTTAAGCTCGTCAGGATGTGGGCCTCGAAGACCTCGGCGGCTTCCTCGACGATGACAATTCGCGGTTTCAAGGCGCACAAGGAGACCTGGTGCATCGCGGCTCCAGTGGTCGTCATGCCGACGATCTGAACAAACGAGAATTTAAAAACCGCCGAATATTGCTTAGTTATCGACGACCCGAGCCGAGCTTGATCGCCCGAGCCGAGGTCCGAATCCGTTCCTCGGCCTGGAACACGGCTCGGCTCAAACTCGGCCGAGTTCCCGGGTTTTAGCACTACGACGACTCGGCTCGGGTCCATTCTGGGACCCGAGCCAAGGTCCGAGCCGAGATCGCACCTACGGGGGGGGGGGCGAGGAAGCCCCCATTCCCTCGCACGGCCCTCGGCCCGGCGAGCGTAAGGGGGACCAAGGCAAGTCAAACTTTCAACATACTTCTGCTAGAGAACCCAAAAACCGTCTTCGGCGGGCTGTTTGGTTAAAACATGCAATACTCGCGTCTCAAACACTTTCAGATATAAAGCTGCAAAAAGGAACCCATGCAAGCTCATTCGGGACGCTAGCGGCGGCATTTCTTAGGTTTAAATACACCAAAACATCACTTATAGACACTTGCATGACCAAAACGGGAAACTTCAGACAACAACCAAGGGGGGACCAAGGCATTTTTTGGCGACAGCCGCAGGCCGGCGCCAAAAAATAGGTAAGGGATTCCCCTTACCTATGCCCCCCCCCCCCCCTGGATAAA
>JNEY01000463.1:25203-35726 GCA_020875895.1 Aphelenchus avenae
GACGCAGATAGATGTCCGCAACGACTACGTCAGTCGGCCCCGAGAACGCGATCGTTGCTTTCTTTGCGGCGTCCTCCGGAAGTCCGCGCCGCATAAGTGTCTAAATTTTAGATCCCTTAACTTTGGCAATGCAAAGCGCATAGACCAACAACGTCCCATTTCGAATTTCTTCCTAAACTACGAGCTAGCCGTAGCTAGCTGCTGGCCGTTCGCTTAATACAGAAGAAGGTTTTTCTTCCGCTAAAAAGCAAAAACTGAGCGATTTCGGACCTTTTACAAACAAAAATCGGAGTCCGTGAACGCACATGCTAACGCGGTCGCGTACCTCGCATTCTAGTGCGGTCTGCGGACTGTACCATACTTTGCGGTCTGGGGCCTCATGGATCTGTTTCGTAAATTGGGGCAGGGCTCTACTCGGGGGGTGAGAACTTCAACTGCTGAGTGCGGACCCGAAAGACCCTTCGCATGCCCTTCAAATGACCCCAGTCGACATTCCGGGTCTATAAGAAGCAACCCTGGTCAACAAAAAATTTCGAACCAATGTGACTCGCTTTAGTTTCTACGAAAATCGAACTTGACCGTCAGATTTTTTGTGAAATTTCCGCTTCTATATGCGCTAAGAAAGCGTAGTAAGGACGTCTAAGGGGTAATGATTGGTTGTAGTGGTTGTTATGACAAATATAAGTCCCACCCCATTCCCCGAACTAGAATCACCCTCTTTAATTAACCAAACAGATCCGACCACGCATTCCACTGTGTTCCGGAACGCATACCAGTGTGGTTGGGAACTGCACTGTGCTCAAATGCGTTCTGGGACTCACATTCCACCGTAGTCCGAGAGATCTTCTTATTCTTACTGTGCTCCAATGCGGTTTCGTATTTCGCATTTCACTATGGTCCCGATCTTTCCACTGCGCTACTTGGATAATGCGGTCTTCTAAACTGTGTTCGAACTCGCCACGCTGTACTGCGCCGGTACCGCACTCAAACCAGTACTCATAATGACGCAAATTTGGCGGAAGGGGGAAGGGAGGAAATATGCAGCAAGTACTCTGTTATTTTGTTCAAAGCGAAGCTTATAAATCATTTGTATGCCAGGAAGTCATTACATGCACAGCGTTGATGTCCAGTGGACATCGCTTTCCGCCACCAGTGAGCCAGGCTAGCATCTCGTCCCTTATAGAGCCAACCGGGCTGACAATCTCGTCGAGCATGTACTCCCCGTCCACAGGAACGAATGCGGCGTGCTACGAAGCACTCCGGGCTGACCAAGTCTTTATCCAAAGTACGCTGCGAAGCATCTTGGCTCGTATGCTTGTTCACGAGCGCGCAAACCTGGCCATAAGTGGCGTTGTACCGCAGCCTGGCGTTGGCGTCGGATCAAGTGCGGCACTTTTCCCGGAGCTTGGCGAGCGTGCACCTAAGACAAGGTAAATGTTTAATGCACGATCTAACGGGTGTGAGCGAGGGGTATGACTTGGTGAAAAAGCTGTAGAAAGTAGGTAAAATCTTAGTTCATTATAGGCCCACAAAACATGTTATGTGCAAATAAAGCCGAATTTAGAGTACTCTTCTGGAACACGCGCTGGCCCAGGTTCTTCATGCCACTGTGTCGTCGAGTCGGATTCCGGCACCGTGCCGGGTGAAGCTGGTTGCTGTACGGTAGATGCTAGCCAGCAAGACGTTTCGTCGGGAAGTGCTCGCGAACGCTGTCGTTCCCAGCTTTTAACGACGATGTTTTCTATTCGGACCCTGTCCCGTTTCCGCCCCTCTTCTTTCTTGCTTGAATCTTATTTACATCGGACGGCGCCACGGATGCGCTCACCGCCGTCGGCGTATTCTATTGCCATTTGACCTCCGACCATCCCGATCGGACCACGAAGCCACTCCGGGGGGCGACACGGCGGATCTCCGCCCGCGTCTGCTGGATGCACTCTTAGGATGTCGCATGTTCACGCATGCAAATGAGCCTGAGGGGTTCTCCCCTTTAAACCTCCTTCCCTAGGATCTACCGGCCCCGGTCGATGCGTAAGTAAGATTTCCACGTAGGACTGGACTGATAAGTGATAGTAAGCGATAGAGTGTTACGTTCGAGCACACAGCACACTCCAAAATAGGTCTGTGTATACCTGCTTACCACTTGAAGTCGGCGAGGCCGGGCATCCGCGATGCGAAGTAATGCGAGTAAAGGTTTGAGAGGTTCCCGTCGTACGGGGATCGTCAGGAAGTAGGACACAAAGTAAACCTAGATTGCCATGTCTTACCACACAGAGACCTTGGATGTTACCATTGCACGAAGGATGATGTCGTTGAAACCACGGAGCGAACCACTAAAAATATGAACCACAGGATTGTACATGAGATCATCAGCGGCACGAAGGAACCTAAATATGACGGTAAATCCCGGGAACAGGTGGTTTGGATTTCGAGGGCACAAATTCTCACCACGAAGGTTAGTGCTGCATCGTTAAGCCGTAGAACTCTTCCGCATTGCGGTTGGTCTGCTCGACGACGATGCGCACATCGATGCCACGATGGCGTGCGATCTCTTCCGCCACCCGGATGACCTTGGTGGGGTTGCTGCCGCCAGAGCACGATGAGTCCGTTTCGAGCAAAACCTGGGCAGGATATGGCGAACTCGATCTCGGGCGCGTAGGTGCTTTGGAGAAGCTTTGCCGTAATGCCAAATTTCGTGTTTGGAAATTCTGCCCGCCATTCGTTGGCCATCTCCTTTGAGTGCAGAAAGCAGTGTCTATGGACTTTGTGGTTGCGCCCAAGTTCGATGAGGACTGATTTTAGCTTCCGGATTGCCTCGTATTCGTGGACAGTGTTGTCGTCGGTTGGCCCACGAAGGTGCAGGACGATCGGCACACGGAGCCCGATGGTGACAAACCTCTGGTCGTCAAATCCCCGGCGTTGAGTTGCTAGCGACGCACGGCTGCGAAATTGTCCAGGCCCGTCTCTCCAACGGCCAGAGGCTTTACAGGCTGCGCGTCACGGAACTCGAAGACTCTTCGCAGCGCGTAGAACGAGCTCTTGGATTTGTCGTCGCTTTGGATCCACTCATCTGCGGTGGCAGTGATATTGCCCTCCTAGTAGACCAGTACGAGGTATCAGGGTGTTGTCACAGAGCAGCTGCCCGATTCTCTAGCGCCTGAGGTTGTGCGACAGCGCATGCTTCGGCTGTATGTAGTCCATGTACAATGCCGGGTACGTAAAGCAGGCGACTGCTCCTCCGGAGCTTGCTGCTTCTATGCGGCCAAGGTTCCGCTCGGACACCTGTGTGCCGTTGCGCTTTAGAAGGTCCATGTGGAAGTGCGTGTCCACGTAGGACGGCCTTTCTTTGAAGAGCGTTGCCACAGAGCTTGATGGTCCTGCTGGTGGCGATCGCGAACGGCTTCTGTAGCGCCGTGATGTACCCGGTTGTGGCGAAGGGTCTGCCGCATGCCGTTAGCGGGATGGTGGTGGCACTACGAGGACGTGCTCCTCCGATACGCTCGCTATCCATTCGTCAACGGGCTCTAGGTCCTCCTGTGATTCGGTTGCTGTCCATTCGTCGATAGTCACGAAGTCCAGTGGGCCAAACGGCTCCAACGTCGAGTGTCACTTCAAATGTGACTTCTGGATGCTCCGCCTTTCTGTCGCGGGATTCTTGCGTCAGATGATCTGCGTATTTGCCGCATTCGTAGGATTTGCGCATTCGGAGTTTCGGACAGCGGCTGGGCTTGCGCGTGTCTTGCCCGCAGATGTGCACAATCGTTGGTTATCCATGGTGATGCTGAAATTCGCGTTGTTACCATGAGTGCACGTAGACTCTAGGTAAAGCCAGAACCCCTATGGCATGGGCGAGCATGACAAGCGCATCTCATGCGCTTGGAAAGTCAGCGAATTCTCGGACGCACTAGTGATGATGCCAAACGTGGCTTTTCTTCCAGCGTCGAGATGATGCGCTGAGTTAGCGAGAAATAGCAAATGAGTTTTTTAAAGGGTGACACGGCGTGCCTGTCGACCACGAAGTACAATGTCCCGAAGTGGCTTCCTGCTCTTGAACCTCGTACGCATCAGTGGTCGTGACCTTGACCTGGTTGCGTTTGTCGTAGGTGCGCATTAGCTCCTTCACTTTGCTGCGCGTGTCCGCGCACCGTAATTCTGAGCTTCGGTATGCTGGCGTGCAGTCGCTCGACTAGCATGAAAGCTATCGCTTTATGCGTCACATTAGACAGGCTTTTGGCTGGTCCCTTGTATAAAACCGGTCTTGTCATGGATGAGGTGAATGGGCATACCTTTCTTGGGCAAGGGGAATGTTGACCTTGTGATGAGCGCCCTGTCCTCGGCTCGAACTTTGCATTGCACGGAGCGTTCGTACACCGCGCGGTTCCATGGTATGAAGATCAGCGGGTCGGGCCTGCATGCCTCGTTTAGCTGGCAATGTTTGACGATGTCTCTGTCCGCCATAATATCAGCCATTGACCGCAAACCTAATGCCTTGAAGGCTTCCAATCCGGCCAACAGGTGGTTCGTTAGCTGCTTCCTATCACCTGCAGCGACGACCTTCTTGGCTTCTGTGGTCGATGCCAGTGCAAGGAGGTCACCATCAGGTGACACTGGCGACTCGTCGAAGAAGATCGTATGGCAGGCTTGCATCGCCTTGTGCGCTTGCAGCTTGCTGCATGTAGACACGACGATCTGGATTCCTGAGTTCTTGGCTAGGATGAGCTCGATAATTGGCGCATCATCAAGCGGTGCTCGGAAATCAGCATGCTTGATTGCCATGAAGATCTTGGCTTTCTTCAGCTCAATCAGACTTAACGGACCAACTTCCTTGGCATTGGCGTCCTTCTTCTTGGCTTTCTGGCAAATGCTATCCTCGGTCTACTCGATCAGAGCATTGAGGTGAGGAACGACCCCGTACACGAATATGGGTTGATCCTTGGCAAAGTCGCCTCGTAACTCTTGAGCCATGCTTACCACGTAGAGCACCGAAAGTGCATCCCGAGGTTTCAGGAGGGCTGAGACTTCATCTATCAGCTTTGCTCCCGCCTGGTTAGTCTCGGTTGTCATGATGAACCGCGCGTTCGGGTAGAGGGCGGTCAGGCCACCGCAGACCATGACCAGGGTGCGCGTCATGCCCGTGGAAGCCAGTGGTTCCATGCGTATCGTAACGTTCGCTTGGGACCAGGATCTGCTTCGCAGCGTCCAATTGTCTCTCGTTAAGCTTCTTCTTTTCCAGCTTGCTCAATACGCTTGCCTGACCGGAAGGCTTTGGCGTGACCACGTCTGGGACTGGGTGCTTGAGACCCATCAGCGCTGCTCCCAGTGTTGTTTTAAGGTAGTCCACGGAGATTGATTGCAGGATGTCAATCTTCGCTTCCTAGCCAGTGCGATGCAAGTCTGGCCGGGTCCTTACTCTGGATTCGCTCGCCTTGCTGTACCAGAGCGTGAAGGCTGTCTCTTCTTTTTCTTCCTTTTCTGTTTGCAGGTCATCATCGTCTTCTGGTGCATCGGGCTCAAAGTCAGATTTCTCTACCTCACTTTCTTGGTCCGCTAGGTCCTTCTATTGCCCCTCGTCCAAAACTGTGTCTCGCATAAGCTGTGCTAGCTCGCCGAGCTCAGTGCCTGCTTCTCTGCTTATTGGCGTTTCTCAAGATCTCGCGACACGCATTGCAAGAATACCCAGTTCTGCTGGTCACCACTGGGTGTCTACACTGATTCTGGCTCTCCAAAGTTCGAAAGCGACTGAAGTTCGAAAACTTCAGACGATGGAGTTCTGAGCACGTCTCCTGTGCTCACCACCTAATCCATCACGACCGTTGTATCCTGTATGAGGTATCTCGCGATTGCTACCCTCTTGCTCTCAGTGAAAGTCTCGTCAAGCTGTACCACGAAGCTCTTGTCTTCTCGTGGCTCGATGATAAGCCCGGTGGCTTCAGCTACGGCCATCGCCCTGACCAGCTTGTGGCGGCACACGTAGGCCGAAATGACCACAAGGTCCAGGTACAGCTGAGCATAAGTGCCGCGTTGGTGAGCTTGCGACGGGATGCTGGCATGGAATTCGTCGTACGTAAGGGCAGGGTTCACGGCAAAAGCTTTTCCACCGCTATCTCCAGCTCCGTTGGAATGGGATGTATTCCACAGAGGACTGCCACAGGGTCTTCCTTGTCGGTAGGCGAGACTGGCTTTCCTCCAGCTTGCCTTAGTACGCTCTTGGAAGCAAGAAGCAGTGCCGGTTCTTGCGAGGTTCATGGAAGAAGTCTGCATTCCGAACTGCCATGAGTGCCGAACCCGGCTCCACCACGAAGATGGCCGCGTGGACAAGAGACCCGCCTTGCGGAACTTCTTTGAACTGCCAGCGGATCGAGTGATTTGTGGCGAAGGCCCCCATTGGAAACGGTCGTGAAAGCACAGATGTCGACCGGCGTTCCATGCCTCCAATGGCTTTCTTGCTCCTTACTTCTTTACGGCAGCTAGTTCTCGCTTGACCTTGTAGTCTGCGTGTTCACGTGGTACTGCTCCGCTATTGCGGTTGGCTTGATCCAACCGTTCACCACACAGTCACTGAGCGGAGTGTCCGCATACTGAAAACCCACCGGATTTCCCATGCGATCTAGGAGCCGGAACAGATGGTGAACGATGAGAGTGGTGCCAGTAAACAGTTTTCTGTCCACTACGCGTCTTCACGGTCCCTAAAGCGACAGCTACTTACGAACGTACTGACGAGAACGTAGCAACTAGCTCTGGGCCTGCCAGCTACAGCCTTGCTCTTATGTTGTTCACGGACCGGCATTTAATTAAAGTAAACCGCATGGACGCACAGTACCGGGCGGGTCTTGGATGACGGCCAGGTCAGAGAACAGGGCGTATCGCAGCGAGTCGAATTGGCTCTGGTCCATGCCCAGTATGGCCGGAGAGAGAGTGCGGTCCATGGCGAGCGGGTCGCAGTGCAACGGCTCGGGCCGTTGAGGAACCTGTGCATCCGTCGGCAGTCGGTTTGTACGTTTTCTGCATCGTGAGGTACACGTTCGCATTCACCGTGAATGATCCACGGATTCTTCCTTGCTCAGCACCTTGAAGCCCATCGAGCGATCTCCGGCTTGGAGATATTCTGGTAGCTCGGTAAGTGTAGCAACGGTCACAATGTGCCTCGAGAATGGAACCGGTTCTCCCCTCAGTAGGTTCTAAACCAGTATACTAAAAATGCACGTCGTGTAAACGCTCCAAGTTAGCGTTTCGGCTAGCGCTGTGCCTGCGGTACAGCGCAAAGAGGGACTCCTAGATAATCTACTGACTAATTTTGGGCCCTAACAAGTCGTTCGGGTGGTTGGGGGGGGGGGGGGAGGGGGCTCCCGAGCCCTGGTTGCTCGTCCGGGCCCTGCAGTGATGGTTCCGCGGTACCCTATAGCAGGATACGGCCAGGACATTTTGACGTATCGTACATGCCGCATTCCGAATTACAGGATACGGCGCGCAAGCTGCACGCTTATAAGGGATGCCGTATTCCGTGCCGTGCTCACACCAGTCGGAAAGCGGACAGCGCAGTGGAAAGCGGGACTGAACCCGGCACGGCACAGAAATCATGTTTTCATGTACGCCAGCGAAAATTTCAAGCTTGCCGCTTTCTGCCAAATTATCCATTGTTTGACGATTATTCTCTTAGCTCACAGACCGCAAAGTTCGTACCTTGAGTGCCTGGAGCATGCAGGGGTAGGCTTCGAAAAAGACGGGCGACTCCATCATACTGTAGCTTTTTGTGTGCTCCAGAATGGCCGGGTTCTGGAACTGAAGTACCATGCGGCCGTTTACCATGTCGCGGCGGAACACTACTGTAGTATTCCTAACTGAGATTGGCAAATTTGATACATGGGCTGCGCGCACATCACAGTATCTCGCTCAGTGTAAAATTACTGTAACTCGATTTACAAGCCAAAAATTCTCGATTTTTGGTCAGCTATTTTGGTTTTTCTCGAAGGATACTAAAGTTATCGAAAAACGCCTCCGTACGATTATTGGCGCTGCATTTGCCTATCGAATGGTGCGCAATTTGCCCCATTTGGAGCAAATCTGTAAATTTTTTATTGGGCCGAAATAACCTCACATTTCTGCCAAAACCACTAGTTTTCGCGCGTTTTTGCTTGTATTTCACGTATTGTTAAATTTGTCGAAAAATCCCTCCGTACGTTTGTAGCGCGTTTTGTCCTGAGCAGAATGAGCCCAAGTTTGTCTCTTTTGGTCTACGTATGAAAATTTTTTATTGGGCGACGTAAACAACACTTTTTGTCACATTTTGACTTGAAATTCAGTTAATATAGAATATCCCAGCTTTAAGGCAATATTTCGAAAAAAGCATGCGCTACTTTCTGCATGCTTTATTGCGATTCTAGTCGCGTACAGTGCGTCCGTCTAGAGCTAATACTCGCTGAGATCACAACGGTAAAAATCAGGTCCCTAGAGGGTAACTGCGTATTTTTGCGGGCACTGAAATCGGTTAAATAATCATATCTCCGGAAACAGTCAGCACATCGAAAATCCCATGCGTACGATTGTAGAGCAATGTCGTGGGAGTGTTTCAACGCAAAAGTTAGGTTTCTAGCACAACTTTCCGAAAAGTTCACATCGAAAAACCTCGAGCTAACTGCGCTAATTTTTTGCTAATTTCGCGACCTTGTTTTAGCCTGTCATGACATGTCACATTGTCGAGTTTAGGGGCAAAATGCAGCTAAAGTTTTTGCACGCTTGATAAACGCTGCTTCCCGTTCGCTAGAGTAAAATAAGCATGTTTACAGCCCCAATAACAAGGTGTATACTACCGAGGCGCACGCAGCCCAGAGAAAAATCAGAGTTACAGTATGCGCAAGCGTCTTACGCAAGGCAGCGCAGCCTTGCGCGCAGTTACTGTAACATTGTTACTGTAACAAAAATTTGCCAATATGAGTTTGGTTTGGTCCGGCCGTGCCACGACGGCGAACATCGCGAAAACCGTCGGTTGACAGACAAACGAGGTTCGTCGCGGCGAGTTCTTTGTCCAGTGGCGTCTGACCATCTACAAGAAACGGTTAACGCATCACCGTGGAGAAGTCCGTTCTCTGTGAAAACAGCAGGGAACAGAGTAGTTTTTGAGCCTTGCCGAGCTCCGATCCCGGCTAGCACGTAACGAAACAATACTAGTTTGGCCTAACCTTGTGGGGGGATGGAGCAGGGGTTTCGGAGCCGGCCTATGCCGCCGGGGCCCGGATGCACTTTCTGAGCCGGTGGGGGCCAAGGGACGGACCGGGGCTCGAGAGCCGGGTCCGGTGTCTGGGGTCTGCAACAGCCCCGCCTACCGACCCGATTTCGGGAAATTTGGGTACTCCTCGTGGCGCGCATGCAACGCTTTATCGGTGCAAGAAAACGGCGTTTCTTCCAGAGGGTCAGTGGCACGTTCCGTGGCGATCTGCGTTTCCTTGTCGGGATCCATGGCGAGAAAAAAGGGTGGCGCGCTGCTACAAGCCTACTTATCATTGTATAAGCACTATCTCTCTAGACCAAGAATCCCTACTTTCTATTACTTCCACCGCAGCTTACCGGGACGTGCACGTAGTGGAGGACGTCACCGGTTAACGGGCTTGCTCACCGAGACGTTGTAATGATCGCGAACGTCACCACTTCCGTAAGACAGGTTTCCGCCCCGCGACGCTTGTATAAATACGATGCTCGATGCTTTGTGGGTGCTCAGTCGAAGGATAAACATCTGACTAGAAAGGTGTCTGTGAGGGCTTTCGAGCCTTCGGTTGGGGCTACGACGGTCAGCAGGTTTAATAGGAATTCCTACAACGGATAACTGCATATTCGATATGGAGGTCTTACCGAGTCCAACCGTCTACCACCTACACCTATGAACTTGAAGGGCGCCCAACGGAACCATAGAAGGCTACTCAAATTCTACATGTCGCGCGACAATTCAACGTATGATGTTCGTCAATAACGTACAGGAAGCACAGCAATTAGTCAGTTCCGGGAAGGTTTAAGCCCAGAGCTCAAAGAGCGAGTGCTGTTCCGAGAGCCTAAAGACACATTCAGCGAGGAAGTGTCTGAAGTGCTCGATGAGGACCTGAAGTTGAAGTCCATCCGTCGCGAGAAAGAGCAACGCATAGCGAAAGCTACGGCTAAGGCAGAGCTAGAAGGCTTACGCGACACGGTCAACACGATTCAGGACACCGTTAACAACATATCGTCAGGACCGCTCTTTCGGCCGTCGGTCCCGAACGGGGGTCAAGGAGGCTTTCAGCGGCAAAACTTTTGGAATCGAGCGTCACAATGGAGACCACCGGGTTGGCAAACAATACGTCAGTTTAACCCACGCGGCGCTTGGAATCGATTTCAACAAGGACGGTATGTCAACAGAGGGCCGATGAGAGGAGCCGCACGTGGTCCGTTTGCGCCACGACCCTTTGCACAAGCACGACCATGGCAGCAGCAGGGAGGCATGAACAGAGGGCCGCTGCCACAACGGTTTCAGCGACGGGGTCGAGAAGGCTACGCAGCGAGAG